>QANZ01020749.1:210204-255306 GCA_003254925.1 Chamaecrista fasciculata | reverse complement strand
AGGATCTTTGGAGAATCATGACTTCCTAAGAGTTAGGAAGGTTTTTGATTTATAAAATTCCAAGGATAAATGGGAAGAGCATGGCGCCATCTTGGAGGATTTTTAAGGGAGATTTGATCTCTCATTTGCTTCTCTAAGATTACGATTTGAATTTAAATTAAATATTATGGTAATATTATAATTTGAAATTCAATTCATGAAGCCATATTATTATGATTTTGGAATTATAATAATGCTCTAAAAATAATTATAAAACCTAAGGTGCTAGGCGCCTAGGTCAATAGAGAGCTCATTTGTGATTTTGTCTTCCTCCTTGTAGAGAGAGAGAAAAATCGCCACCTCCATAGCTAGAGAGAGAAAATTCGATTTTCCTAAAGAGTTAGTGAAAATTCGAATTGATCTACCTTTAGGGTTTTGAGAGAAGAAAAACAAAAGGAGTTTTGTTGTTGTCTTCTCCTTTTGCGCCACCATCATATTTGGTTCAAGAAAGAGTTCTTGAATCAAAACTCTGTAGATTCAGTTCCCTGGTTCCTTTGGAGAAAGGAACAGAAGGCTAGCACCTTGGTGCCCGACAAACTGTTTGTGTGGATCACCGGTGGAGGAAGGACGCTGATAGTGGACTTCTCGAACTCGCCTAAGTACAACCAAGCCGATTGAAACTTTGAGGTATACCATTTATCTAACGAGTTTTAAATTCAACTAGCGGATCTCGGGTGGGAAATCTTGGGCAGCGCATAAAATTTTTGTTCACACTTTTGCTTCCGCTGCGTGTTTTTGCTCCGGGATTTCCCAACAGAATGTACATTTTCCTCACAATTTTTTCTATAGACTAGGGCCCATCCCATGCAATGAAGATAAGTTCAACTCATATAATTGTTATATAAATAGATTGATATGAACTTTTAATACGATAGTAAGCCATATATATGTGTAACACAAAAAAGATTCGTAACAGAAAATAAAATGCTCATGAGCTAACCGAAACATACCTTAAATAGTTTATGTTTGCGAAAAACAATCATGGACTAAGATGTATATTTTTAATAATTAGGGACTAAATCATAATTTAGGAATAAATTAAAGTACTAAAAAGTGGGTTTTCTCTTTCAATTTTAGTATTGCACTTTGACCAAAAGTGTATAAATAAGAAATGATAGGTTTTGAGCCACTAAATTTGATGCCTCTTGCCTAAATTCAAAAACTTTCCAAAAATAGGGTGCCGAGTTCTAGCCGGGACGTCCCGCCTAGAACCCGGCACTCTATTTATGGAAAGTTTTTATTTTAAACAAATTAAAACTTAAAAAAAGGAAAAAAAAATAAAAGGAGGAATTTTGCCGCTACCAATGTACGTTTTCCTCACAATTTTTTCTATAGACTAGGGGCCAACCCCTGTAATGCAGATAAGTTCAACTCATATAATTGTTATATAAATAAATCGATATGAACTATGTAATACGATAGTATGCCATATATATGAGTATCACAAAAAAGATTCGTAACAGAAAATAAAATACTCATGAGCTAACCCAAACATACGTTAAATAGTTGATGTTTGCGAAAAAAAAAAGTCATGGACTAAGATGTATATTTTCAATATTTAGGGACTAAATCATAATTTAGGAATAAATTTAAGTACTAAAAATGGGCTTTCTCTTTCAATTTCAGTATTGCACTTTGACCAAAACTGTATATATAAGAAATAGTAGGTTTTGAGCCACTATATTTGATGCCTCTTACCTAAATTCAAAAACTTTCCAAAAATAGGGTGTCGTGTTCTAGCCGGGACCTCCCGGCTAGAACCCGACACTCTATTTATGGAAATTTTTTTAAAAAAAAATTAAAACTTAAAAAAAGGAGGAATTTTGCCGCTACCAATGTACATTTTCTTCACAATTTTTTCTTTAGACTGGTGCCCAACCCATGCAATGCAGATAAGTTCAACTCATATAATTGTTATATAAATAGATCGATATGAAATTTGTAATACGATATTAAGCCATATATATGTGTATCACAAGAAGATTCGTAACAGAAAATAAAATGCTCATGAGCTAACCCAAACATACCTTAAATAGTTTATCTTTGCGAAAAACAATCATGGACTAAGATGTATATTTTCAATATTTAGGGACTAAATCATAATTTAGGAATAAATTTAAGTACTAAAAAGTGGGCTTTCTCTTTCAATTTCAGTATTGCAATTTGACCAAAAGTGTATATATAAGAAATGATAGGTTTTGAGCCACTAAATTTGATGCCTCTTGCCTAAATTCAAAAACATTCCAAAAATACGGTGCCGAACCCGGCACTCTATTTATGGAAAGTTTTTATTTTAAACAAATTAAAACTTAAAAAAAAAAGAGGAATTTTGCCGCTACCAATGTACATTTTCCTCACAATTTTTTCTATAGACTAGGGCCCAACCCATGCAATGCAGATAAGTTCAACTCATATAATTGTTATATAAATAGATCGATATGAACTTTGTAATACGATAGTAAGCCATATATATGTGTATCACAAAAAAGATTCATAACAGAAAATAAAATGCTCATGAGCTAACCCAAACATACCTTAAATAGTTGATGTTTGCGATAAAAAATCATGGACTAAGATGTATATTTTCAATATGTAGGAACTAAATCATAATTTAGGAATAAATTTAAGAACAAAAAAGTGGGATTTCTCTTTCAATTTCAGTATTGCACTTTGACCAAAAGTGTAAATATAAGAATGATAGGTTTTGAGCAACTAAATTTGATGCCTCTTGCCTAAATTAAAAAACTTTCCAAAAATAGGGTGTCGGGTTCTAGCCGAGGCACTCTATTTATGGAAAGTTGTTATTTTAAACAACTTAATACTTAAAAAAAGGAAAAGAAAATAAAAGGAAGAATTTTGCCGCTACCAATGTACATTTTTCTCACAATTTTTTCTATAGACTAGGGAAAAACCCTTGCAATGCAATTAAGTTCAACTCATATAATTGTTATATAAATAGATCAATATGAGCTTTGTAATACGATAGTAAGCCATATATATGTGTGTCACAAAAATGATTTGTAACAGAAAATAAAATGCTCAAGAGCTAACCCAAACATACCTTAAATAGTTGATGTTTGCGAAAACAAATCATGGACTAAGATGTATATTTTCAATATTTAGGGACTAAATCATAATTTAGGAATAAATTTAAGTACTAAAAAGTGAGCTTTCTCATTCAATTTCAGAATTGCACTTTGACCAAAAGTGTATATATAAGAAATGATAGGTTTTGAGCCACTAAATTTGATGGCTCTTGCCTAAATTCAAAAACTTTCCAAAAATAGGGTGCCGATTTCTAGCCGGCACGTCCCGGCTAGAACCCGACAATCTATTTATGGATAGTTTTTTTTAAGCAAATTAAAACTTAAAAAAAAAAAAAAAAAAAAAAAGGTGGAATTTTGCCTCTACCAATGTACATTTTCCTCACAATTTTTTCTATAGACTAGGGCCAAACCCATGCAATGCAGATAAGTTCAACTCATATAATTGTTATATAAATAGATCGATATGAGATTTGTAATACGATAGTAAGCCATATAAATGTGTATTACAAAAAAGATTTGTAACAGAAATGTGTCTCTCCAAAATGAGAGATATGAATTTTTAATGGTGTATTTCCATGATTCGAGATCCACTTCAGAATATTATATCAAGATAAGATAAAGCGATGAATTTACGAGTTATAATTGAGACAAAATTGATAATTAAAATTCGTGACAAAATTGAAATTTAAAAATGAATATTACTGATTGAAAGAATAATACAAAATGTGTTTTATAATATAGGACATTTACAAGAGCTGAAATAGAAAATTACATACCAAACGTTAACGGTCAAAACTAAAATATTAATAGCTAAGCCGAGCATCTCATTCTACTCGATGGGAGACTTTGGCTTCTCACACTACCCATGCCCATATCATAGCACCGCCCTTGAATGCCGATGTCGTGTCGGCTACACCCTACGACACTTATAATTTTATTTTTGAGGGACTAAATTGTAAATCCTACCATATTTTAGGGACCGAATCGTGAGTTTACTTTACAAGAAACGGAAGGTTAACTAGATAATCCTCACAATGCACGTTGCCTGCCGGTAAAACTCTCATAAACTCATCCATCATTCTATATCTTTTTTTGACTTTTAGTTACCACCAAGTGGCCAAGAGTTTAGTCCTTATCACACTCCAATTTCTCTTCCATTAATTCTTGTCAAAATTAAAATGTTTTTTAATACATATTTAAATTTCTATATTTTTTTTAAAATGTTTTTATTTTAATTTATATTTTTTAAAAACAAGAATAATTTATATATAAATATAGGGTAAGTCTATAATGCAAAGTTTGATTCTTGACATGGGATGCAATGGGTCATGAGCCAATCAAATAATGACACGTGGAAGAGTTAGTTGTTTGTAAGTAGTGGTGTGTGACTCCATACACAGTTGTGATTGGTTAAAAAATATATTATTTTTTTATTATTTTTCAGCATTAAATTACATCAATGACTATAATTATGCCACATCAACATTTGCATCCCATGTCAATAATCAAACTTTGCAATCTTAGGCTAATCCATAAATATATTATGTGCAGAGTGTTGGATATTAAACCTCATCAATCCATGAATCTTTAATGCCCTCAACCAATGAGGTAGGGGTCATAGATTAGAATGGGCAAGACTTACATTCAATTTGTATGCACAGTTTTATTATATATATATTCACAATAATGAAGATTATATTTAATGGAATTTCGGGTATTTTTCTCAAAATTTTAAAATTATGTTTTGTAACAATAGGTGATGTTAATTACTTTTGCTTCTTTCTCTTTGTTGACAGGATGAAGTGGGAACCGAGAAATTTTTTTTGTCTTAATTACCTTTAATAATAATTAATATCCATTTTGACAAAATAATAATAATAATAATAATAATATCCATAGTATATGTGCATGGTACACGTCACACGCTAGCCAGTTGGTAATTGAGGTGAATGAAATGATTTCTGTCCGTGAGCTCTAATAAGCCTCGCCTTACTCCCCGGCAATTTATCTTTACATACTTCCATGTCTCTCGGAATTCCCTCTAGACCTTTTCTTTGTTTCTTCATTTTGGCTCTTTTTTCTGTAAACCTCATTTGCGCTTTCTCTCTCCTGATTCTTGTTTGGTTACCATTACTTCATTCTCCAACTTTGAAAAAGTTTTAATTATCATCCAATATTCATGGATGAGCGAACAGAAGACGACGACATAGAGGCATTGGCCGAGTTGAGCTCCGTCCCACCTCATCGGAAAGTACATTCTTATAGCCAACAGCTCCGGTCCAGCTCCGCTCAGCAACGTTACCAACAACTTCGCAAGCACAGTCTGGATGACACCCGCATACCCAACAAGATTGACTCCTTTTACAACTCGTACGACGATGATGACTTTTTTCCCTACTCATCTAAACATGGTGTTGTGGGTGGCAACATCGATTACTTATCCCAAACTATTGACGGTGATGGAGAAAATGATTCGTCACAATGTCAGGCTTTGCCAGAATTTATAGGGAGCGGCGGGGGAAGTGGGATATTCAAGGTTCCGATTAGAGCGGCTGTTCATCCAGGGAGACCACCGTGCCTTGAGTTAAGGCCTCACCCATTAAGGGAGACTCAGGCGGCAGGTAAATTCCTCAGGAACATTGCTTGTACAGAAGCACAGTTGTGGGCTGGTCAGGAAAACGGCGTAAGGGTGTGGGAGTTTCAGAACGTGTATGAACCTGGTTGTGGCCTTGGTGGAAGGGTGAGAAGGGGAGACGAGCATGCGGTACCATTTTATGAATCGGCGGATACCTCTCCCACCATATGTTTGGCGGTTGACTGTGGGAATAGGTTGGTTTGGAGCGGCCATAAAGATGGCAAGATTAGGTCTTGGAAAATGGATCAACCTTCTGCTCACCCCTTTAAGGAAGGCCTTTCTTGGCAGGCATATAGGACTCCCGTTCTTGCCATGGTCATAAGTTCCTATGGTATACAACTAGTTGCCTTAGCTTCTTCTCTTTTTAATTTATCATTGGCTTTTATAATTTCAAGTGTCTATTCATTTCTAATGCAAACATCCTGCTACTTGTTGCTTTCTTTCACTATACGTACACAGATAATTAGTTAATTATTAAATTAAATATAACAAATGTATTTGTTTTAATTTATTGCTCCACGTTGCTTTGATGGGCAGGCGATATCTGGACAGGTTCAGAAGGGGGTGTTATCAAGATCTGGCCTTGGGAATCTATTGATAAATCTCTTTCCCTCTCTCCAGAAGAAAGGCACATGGCAGCCTTACTTGTGGAGAGGTCATACATAGATCTTAGAAGTCAAGTCACTGTTAATGGTGTTTGTAGTTTATCCTCTCAAGAGGTTAAATGTTTGTTATTGGACAACGTAAAATCTAGAGTCTGGTGCGCATGTCCTTTATCCTTCTCACTATGGTACGTTTCATGATGATGACATGGTATAATTGAGGTTGGGGCAACAATATAACATGGTTCCAACTTTTGATTTGATTCTCTCTTTGTAGTTTATATATATATATATATATATTACAAGTTTTTGCAACACAAGCCTACAAGGATGTTTTTCCCAAGCGTTTCCTACTATATATATATATATCTCCAATTATAATCATTTGAGTGACTAAAAAGCGTTATACATATATAGGGATGCTCGTACAAAAGAGCTTCTGAAAGTATTTAACATTGATGGTCAAATGGAGAATCGAGTTGACATGCCATCTGTGCAACAAGATCAAGCAGTAGAAGATGAAATGAAGGTTAAGTTTGTTTCTTCATCCTCGAAAAAGGAGAAATCTCAGGGAACTAGCTTTCTGCAACGGTCACGTAATGCTATAATGGGAGCTGCAGATGCGGTGCGTCGTGTTGCAAAAGGAGCAGGGGCATTTGTTGAAGAGAATAAAAGAACAGAGGCTGTGGTGCAAACAAGCGATGGATCGATTTGGAGTGGGTGTACAAATGGCTTGCTAGTTCAGTGGGATGCAAATGGGAATCGAGTGCAAGATCTTAATCACCATCCTTTTGCAGTCCAATGCTTCTGCACATTCGGAACAAAGATATACGTTGGCTACGTGAGTGGTATCATTCAAGTATTGGACCTTGAAGGCAATCTAATTGCAGGATGGGTTGCTCATAATAGTCCTGTGATTAGACTAGCTGTAGGGAGCCACTATGTTTTTAGCTTGGCTACTCATGGTGGAATACGCGGATGGAATGTTGCATCCCCAGGTCCTATTGACAATGTTATAAGATCAGAATTGGTTGGAAAAGAACTTGTTTATACAAGACGAGACAACGTCAGAATTTTGATTGGTACATGGAATGTCGGGCAAGGAAGAACCTCCCAGGAATCTCTTATGTCGTGGTTGGGTTCAGCTGTGTCAGATGTAGGCATTGTAGTGGTTGGTTTGCAAGAAGTGGAAATGGGTGCAGGTTTTCTTGCAATGTCTGCAGCGAAAGAAACTGTAAGACGTTATACTCATTATCTTTATATATCTAGTCAATCAGTTTTACAATAGTTTCTTTTTTACTACAATTATAATGACAGTTATACCCTGTCTCCTGGTGAAAATTTTATTCCCAAATCAACTGTCCAAAGCTTTCTTGTTAATTAGAAATATATAATATGTATTTTAAATTTGTAAGCAATATACGAAGCAACAGATTTGTTGATGGCATTGAACTTAAATGTATGTATATATATAGAATAAGCTAGACTTCCAGCTCCAAGTGATGGTCAATATTGCAACTATTTTTTTCTCATGTCTCTTTCCTTCTCTTTTTCCTTCTCAGATTCATTTGTATTAATTATGTAAGTATACAGTACAAATAAATGCTGAAGATTTTAACTTGTGTTAATTGTGTACACTATGCATGCATTTACTGGTTAGCTTTCAATTGTAGGTAGGGCTTGAAGGAAGTTCAGTTGGGCAATGGTGGCTAGATACAATAGGAAAGTCGTTAGAAGAAGGAAAAACTTTTGAACGTATGGGTTCGAGGCAACTTGCTGGCTTGCTTATATCTCTTTGGTGAGTGATTGTCATTTGTCATGAAAGTACATATATATATATATATATATGGCACAGCTATATTTGAGTTAGTATAATCATCTTCTCTTATTCCTATTTCACTCTTTAGGCATGGTAAGGCATAGTACATCTTCTTTATCATAATAATTAATTTTGATTAATCTTTTTTAATTGCTTAATTAGGGTAAGAAGGAACCTTAGAACACATGTCGGGGACATTGATGCTGCTGCAGTCCCATGTGGCTTTGGACGTGCAATTGGTAATAAGGTTCGTATTAATTTTCCTGTCTACTTGACTGACAATAATGATACTTCGGTGGTCCCAATAAGGCACCTGTGCATTAGTGCGTATATTTCTAAGCTCACAAGATTTCAATCAATTGTTGGAGTTAATTTTAAGGGACAATGAAATGTAAGGATTTGAATATCTTGTAATTTTTTAATAATAAGGGAAATCCAAACTTGATGTCTTTTAATTTGTATTCTATTCTAGATATAATTGAAAGTTTTTTTTGGCCTGCATATAATTGAAAGTTTGTTTGTTGAAAACTTAGCAAATTCTTTACTGTAGGTTAAGTTTTATAATTTGAGGGGAAGTGTAAAAGGGCAAAGAATAAATGTGGAATAAATATCTCATCATCATCTCTCTTGTAATTTATGATTTTATTCTATATTCTTATAAAATCATTAAAATCTCTAATATAGGTATTTAAAGAATATGAATATATATAGAAGGAAACTGCAGAATATATTAGAAAAAGTATAAAGCAATGAAAAATTACTATCTCAACTCATTATCATTATTTATATATAATAAAAATAAGATTGAATAAAATTTTAACGTTTTTATAATTTATTTATATTTTTAAAAAAAAATTAATATTTAGAGTTCCAAAATACAGAATATTGTAACTACTAATTTATTTTATCTGTCAGAGTTCTGCTTTATATTTTAATTTTAATTTTTATCAATCTTACGTTAATAAAACATTCTTTTTGGACATATGTATAATCGCCCATCCTACCTAGTTAGCATTAGTTTTTGGCCAAAACTACCTACTTAGGATTAGTATTGCTTCAATTTAATAACATAGATATATAAACAAATTGGCTATTTGTTCAATTCGATGCTTTATTTTTATCATGCTTCGGGGCGGGTTAATGTATTTTCTTTTTCCCGTAAAAGCAGCATAGTAGTTTCCTTAAAAAGTTATGGGCATGCAGTGGCAGGGGAGGTTTTTTGTGAAAGGTGAGGAGTAAGTGAAGACTCCATAATATGGCCATATATCTTAAGTGACAGGAGTGTAATTTCCTCTTTCTTACAAGCAGGGAGGTGTGGGTTTAAGAATCAGAGTCTATGATAGGATAATGTGCTTTGTGAATTGTCACTTGGCTGCACATTTGGAAGCAGTTAATCGGCGTAATGCTGATTTTGATCATATTTATCGAAATATGGTCTTCAGTCGATCATCAAACGCTGGAGCTGGTATGATACCCTATCTGTATATTATCTTGCTGATCTCTTGGCTTCTACCTGAACTTATATTGGCTACTTCAATGTTATGTCTTGCCAATATGTGGTGTTCTTTGCCGCAGCCAGTGTCTCAACTGCTACTCATATGCCTCGTGGTGCAAATGTGAGATTTTTTCTGTTTCTTTCATTCATCGATCAATTATTTTAAGCCTTCACATCAATATCATTATCATTGTCATACATATAGGCTATGAATATCAACTCAGAAGAAGCAAAACCTGAATTATCTGAGGCAGATATGGTGGTGTTTTTCGGTGATTTCAACTATCGGCTTTTTGGCATATCTTACGATGAAGCTAGGGATTTTGTTTCTCAACGATGCTTTGACTGGCTTAGAGAAAAAGATCAGCTCAGGGCAGAGATGAAATCAGGAAAAGTTTTCCAAGGAATGCGGGAGGCTGTCATCAGATTTCCTCCAACTTACAAATTTGAGAGGCACAAAGCAGGCCTCGCAGGTATATATTTGAAAATTTTAGTAATACTGTGAATTAAAGGAGAGAAAATTATTAATTATGTATATTGCTCAAGTCTGATAACGCACATATACAAGTTCAGTATGGATGACGAGCAGCAAGTGTGAAGTAACTAAATAACTATTTTGATAATTACAATATTAGATCAATATAATTGACACTATATTATTTCAACCAGTCTCTAATAAACATAAATTGTGGAGAGGCTAATACTTTGGTGAAGAGGTCTGTAAGCTGCAGAAAAGTGGAAATAAACAAAGGTTGAATAAACCTTCCTCATATATGTCCTTAAATTTCTCATCTTTAGTCATGGGAACTAGGGTGGTTGCTGCTTCAGTTCAAGCAAGACTATTAACAATATCAGTGACATACTTAGTCTGAGAAAGAAAAATGCAAGTAGTTGTGTGTTGAATCTCAATCCCTAAAATGTACCTAGCAACTCTCAAATCCTTGATAGTGAATGTTGAATGAAGAAACTCCTTAACCCGAATGATTCCAACCTCACAATCTCTAGCTATTAAGACATCATCAATGTATATTAAGAGAACCATGAAGAAGGAATCTCTTTAGATAGGAAATAAAAGACAATGACCATTGACTGACTAAGAGAAACAATGTTAAAGAATTTGAAGTTTGGTAGTAAACTCTACATTCCACTGTTTAGATGTTTATTTCAATTAGTAAAGAAAATGTTTCATCAAGACAACAAACCTAACCTGGATAAGCTTTTGTTCAACCATTGGGAGGCACCATATATACCTCGTCACCTATAAAACCATAAAGAAACACATTGCTGATATCCAATTGATGCACACATTGTTGGAAGGTGGTGGGTCCTAATATTATTATTTAGTGTTGAGGGATAAGTCTATAACAAGACTTTACTGAAGAACCATTATTCTAAGAGATACTAGGAAAAGGAAAAACACTCATATTATATTATCAAATCATTTTCACTCTTACAATACACATAAACTTTAGTCCTATTTATACTATCATCTAAAGACCCTTCAACTTAAACTCATTAATACAATAAGTCACACCTAATTCTAAAGTTTGTCTAAAAGACTCTTACATTGTAAATGGACAATCTATGATATTTAAATTTATTATTTCTAGCACACATTATTAGTTTTACTAGCAGTTGTAGTAAACAAAATTTTTACAGTGACCGACTTGGCTACAGGTGAAAAAGTTTCATAATAGTCCACACTTAGAGTTTCGTTATAACCCTCGGCTACCAATCAAGCCATATAATTTTTTATTGGACCCACCAGCCTTAAACTTCACCTTATACACCCACTTAGAACCTGTAGTTTTCTTGCCTAGTGGAATAAGTTCATATACCTTAGTTTGTTCAAAAGCTAATATCTCCTTATCGATGACTTCAATCCACTCGACCAATTTGACTTCTTACTTTATAAGAATGGGGTTCCTATACTTCATTAATGTTAGTAAAAAATAACATGATGAATAAGAAGACTATTGCAGACATAATCTTGTAACAGTTATGGCTTGATGACACGAGTCTTTATATATACTAAAACAAATCTATGGTAATGATGGAACAAAATTCTCTAAAGAATCAATGTATTAATCAGTGTAAAAGATTGTAATCTTAATTGTTAAGATATGGAAATCTTGTGTAATCTTTTAGGTGACTTGTATTTGAGTTAGTTACCATATATTGGGGATTAGCATTTTTGGTGATTAAGGAACTAAGTCCTTGGGCCTATCGAGCTTAGGTAAAGTAATCTTTATAAAGCAAGGGTTTTAGGATGCTTATAAATATATTAGTAGTTAACTGAGGAGATTAAGACTTTGAAGGGTGATTCATTCATCAGACATTGTATTCCTTAATTTCACATAGTGATGTTCCTTATTCTTAGGTGGATGTAGGCTACACCGCCGAACCACGTTAATTGCTTGTGTTCATCTCTTCTTCTCTTTATTTTGCGTTTCTCTATACTTTGTTTTATCTTTGAACGAGATTGTTGGGAGATCTCTGTAATCCTAAAAATCAACAATAACAATTTCGTAAGAAGTAATAACATCAGAAGAAATGTCCAAAGATTGTGGAGAATCAGCAACTTTAGAAATAACAATCATTGGAAAAACAAGATAAGAAGTTATAGAAGCATCATCCGCAAAAGGAAATAAATACTCAAAAAAAGTTATATCCCTATAAATATGCAACTTATGTGTATCAAGATCGTACACTCTATTCACCTTAAAACAAGAAGCATAACCATTGAAAATACAATGAAAAGAACATGTCTCAAACTAATCCTCAAGTGTTAGCAACAAAGCACAAGCATCCAGAGGTCCTTAGCTTGCCATAATCAGGTTGTTTACCATAAAGCAATTCATAAGGTGTCTTTCCTCCAAGAATAGATGATGGCAACATATTCAAGATATGGACAATAGTCTTGATGAATTCTCCCCAAATTTTCTTTGGCAAATGACTCTGGAACATAAGGGCTCGAACTACTTGGAGAATATACCTGTGTTTTCACTCCACATTCCCATTTTGCTAGGGTGTATAGCTACAATTTTGTTTATGTATGACACCACACTTTTGAAATATCTTAGCACAATATGAAATTACAAATTTTGTGGCTCGATCATATGTTTGTTTTGATCTAGTCACCTTAAAATTCTTCTTGAACTATGTCTGAATCATGAGAAAAACATTTTCTAATCCAAGAGAAATGAAATGTTTGTTTTGCAACAAAAAAACCCAAGTTTCCCTACTATGATATCTTCCACCACAGTTAAGAAATATCTAGCAACATTAAGCACACTTTAGTTATAAAGTCCCCACAAATCAACGTGTACGAACTAAAGCGAAAATAGCTTTAGATCTTAAAACACGTAGAAATGGAGTTCTATGATGTTTAGCTTGATGGCATTCAATACATATGGGCAAAGAGAGTCAAAAGTATAGTCATCAATACATCGTATTTGTTTCATGACATTAACAAGTTCATGACCTAGTCTTTTATGCCAAAGTTGGCCTAAATTATGTGTACAAGTGGGTAAAGCAGCAATATACTAGAAGGAATATAACCCTAAACATCTCCTCCACAAAATATATACAAGTTTTCTTCCAATCATCCTTTTCCTAAAACAACATTTTTCAGGTCATGTATAAGGCAACCATGTCCACCAAATTTAACAATAATAGAATTATAAGGAGCTAGCTTACTAGTAGAGATTAGGTTATACTGAAAATTAGGAAGAAATAAAACTCTTTCTAACAACAACTCATCATTAAGGCTTGTTGAAAATATATTTTATCGAAAAATTCTTGATTGATACAACTACCATGAAGCTTGCACACATATAAATATACAAGGAAAACACCTAGACCATTTAATGTTGAACTACTCAACCGCCTAATACATTCACTATTCAACTACTTAACAACCTAATTAATATAAGAACCAAATACTGACCAACTAACTTGATAAATGAGGATTGACATATTCATATTCTCAACATCCCCTCTCAAGCAGAGAATAGGAACTTTCTTAGCTTGCATTGTAAACTTTGGCAATAAAGGCCGATTGTGAACTTGTCAATGAAGGACAAAAATAGTGATGACTTGTGTTCTTTTTCCGAGTCTCAGAGACTTTCTTTTTCACCAGAGCATGTACTCTTCATAGAACCTCAAGGGCCACTTAAGAAGGAATTCGTCAATGAAGGACAAAACTAGTGATGGCTTGTGTTCTTTTTGGAGTCTCAAGAGCTCTCTTTCTCTAGAGCTTGTACTCTTTTTGAGAACCTCAGGGGCCACAATAGAAGTATTATTGGCTTGTGTTCTTTTTTTGAGTCTTAGGGACTCTCTTTTTCTAGAGCTTGTACTCTTTTTAGAACCTCAGAGGCCATTAAAAATAGTGTCAATCAATGACGAATTAGAAATCGGCGATTAAGGCCTAAATCATATAGAAACCTATAAATAGAGCAAGAAAGACATAAATTTTTTTTTAACTCAGTCGAACTACTAGACAGTAAGCAAAAATAAAACTCTCAACGTCCAAGCATTAAGCAACGAAATCCACCACAAGCATCTGAAACCTTCGGGTGGTCATCGAAAATGGCCATATATGGCCAGTCGATGCGGTGAATGGCACAATGTCCCACGCGTAGGCGCGTAAAAAATGTGCGAAAATGTTTAAACGACGCGTGAGCCACACACGCTTCACAGGAGGACGCTGAACTTCGGGGAACTGTCGATCTAGACCTCCTCCTCCTTCCCCTGATGGTTGTGACACAAATGGATGACCAGAAATGATGGGCCCTAACATGCAGTAACAAACTGCACTTGCTGGAAGTGTGAAACTATGCAAAAACAAAAAGAACCTAAACCACTTCTCACAGTAGCTCAAAAATTTTAGAACAAATGGAAGAAAATTTTGTCCAGGCTCAAAATGCTCTTATACCATGTTGAAAATATATTTCATTGAATAATTCTTGATTGATACAATCTACCATGAAGTGTGTACACATATAAATACACGAGGAAAACTCCTAGAACATTTAATATTGAACTACTCAACCACCTAATACATTCAATATTCAATTACTCAACAACCTAATTAATATAAGAACTAAATACTGACCAACTAACTTAATAAATGAGGATTGGCATATTCATATTCTCAACAAGGCTAACTTTTCCCACTTGTCTAACCATGAGTAATGAACCATTAGGTAGATGAACTGAAATAGGTGAGCTGAGATACACCATAAATCATGCATCAATAGTTTATTAGAGCACATGTTACCAAACACCCTTGTGTCAATAACTCAATACTACTGAGAATTAAAAGTAGAATGAAGAGTAGCTACAAAATCTTCTAGATGGTCAACAACCTTGCCTTTCATCATTTTCTATATTTCCACAAGCAGGCACATCACAGTACTTAAATATGGTTTCTCTTACCCTACTAACTCAAACAGAGTATTGCAACACTCCGTGCAAGATAGTTGGCTCCTGTCAATAGCAATGGGATTCGGTCCAAACTTATCGAAATTTAACAAAATGATATCCATGCTCCATCACCAGTCCTCTTCATAGCTCCAAAGCATTGTGCATACAAACCTTATGATGAAGACTACCTAGAACTCACTACTTTATAGTTACACAACGTCCTTCCCTTCACTTCAAAAAACAATCTCGCGTTTACAGGTCCACCTTTCCTCTACCGCTCTAATACACCATGTGAATTAGAGAAAAAGGAGAGAAATTTCTGTAGATCAAGAGTGGCAAGTGTAAACTAACTAACTTTTTTGAATATTACATAGCTACTCCAATATAATTTACACTATATCTTTCAAATACTTTTGGCTCCTACAATTTGATGATATATTCAATTAGTTCTTCACCATGTTAAAGATAAATTTGGTTTAAATTGTAGTTTCAGTACTATCTACTAGCAATTAACTTCTATTAACCATCGAACATGGAAAATGATTATGCGGCATATACTTGAAAAATAATGTAAATATCAACGACTCTTTCGACTAGTAGCTATCTTCATTTAATTGCACACCTAACATAGTGTTGCAATTTGAACTTCTAAAAGACAAAAAAAATTATCATTAAATTGTTTAATTATAGATCTATAAGAGGAGACAAGGTTCTTCTTGTTTTGTGGGACAAAATTTGTCAAAGTAAAATGTAATTTTTTATTTCTTTCAGGATATGATTCTGGAGAGAAAAAGCGAATTCCTGCCTGGTGTGACAGAGTAATATATCGTGATACTCGGTCTGCTCCTACTTCTGAGTGCAATTTAGACTGCCCCGTTGTGTCATCAATTTTACAGTATGTTAGTTATATTGGTCATCTTTTCTTTTTTTTTGTCTATTTTTCCTCGGGCTTCTCATCATATAAGCAATTACCAGGTATGATGCATGCATGGATGTCATCGATAGTGATCACAAACCTGTCCGATGTAAATTCAATTTGAAAATTGCTCATGTTGATAGATCAATAAGGAGAAAGGAATTTGGGGAAATTATGTCAACTGAAAAAATCATATCTATGCTAGAAGAATTATGTTGTGTTCCAGAGACTACCATTAGCCCAGACTGTATAGTTCTTCAAAACCAAAACACATCGTTGTTTCGTTTAACCAATAGAAGTATGAAGGATAAGGCTATATATGCAATCACTTGTGAAGGACAATATATGGTTGAAAATGGTAAAGAAGCACCGAATCATTATGGCCCAAGAGGTGGTTTTGGCTTTCCTAGATGGCTTGAGGTATTGTACCTTTTACCTTATCATATAGATGTTGGGTTTTGAAATTGTACATGGAATATATAATCAATATTGTCCCAATGCTTATGGAATTTGGCCACCTATCTCATTTTATTCTTAATTAACCTAGGTCGACCAAAATATCATACCATCTCAAAATATATTATTAACACAATTCAAAGCCTCCATCAGTTTTCTGCAACATGATGCAAAGAGTGTTAGCGCCTTGAAATATACCAAGTCTATAAAAAAATTATGATCTCTAGGTTTTTTATATATAAAAAAAGTCAATTGTTCTGCATGATTGATTGGATTTGTTTGGTATGTAAAATTGTTGTTATATTAGTGGTAATTCATATTATGTGCTAGTCCATCATTTTTTCTCACCTGAATATAAATGACAATCCTAGTCTTGCCATTGTAAATTTCCCATGCATTGATTGTTGATGAAAATTTATTTATTAATAGAATTAGAAATAATTAATCTCTTGAGAGCATATTTTTCCAACCGTGTGCATGGAGTTTGAAAACACATGCCATGTTCTGTCAAATTTATTTCTTCTATGTATTCGTAACACTATTAATATTGTTCAACAAATGATTTACACAAGATAAGGTAGTAATTTATTTTTTTATGTAGAGGAAGCACAAAACAAATCATCATTTAATTATTATAAAGATATAAATTATTTTTATATTATTTATAGAATGGTATTAGGATTCATATATATGCAAACTTATTAGAATTGTCGATATCCTTCGTTTCAATTGATTTACTTATTGAAAATATTATCATGTTGTATTTTATAAAAAACAAATTAGGTCACGCCAGCAGCTGGCATAATTAAACCGGAGCAGCATGTGGAGGTATCAGTACGTCATGAAGAATGTCATTCCATGGAAGAATCTATAGATGGTATACCACAGAACTGGTGGAGTGAAGACACCCGAGATAAGGAAGTGATTTTGGTTGTTCATGTCCAAGGTAGTTTCTCAAGGCAAACATACAGTCAAAAAGTACATGTGCGTCATTGTTTTTCGACTAAGACAATTCGAAATGATTCAAAATCCAACAGTGCGAGAAGAAACCAAGGAGGTTGAATGGATAGACAATGTTCTGTCATTTGTAGCAATTATCTGGCATTTTCGTTTGAGTTGAAGACTAGTATAATTTCAAAAATCCTTGAATGAAAGATGAGCAATGTAAATGATAAAATTTCTTAAAGGAATATTCATACTCAAACATGTTATTGAACATGCATCCATCCAAGGCAGTATTATCTGCTTCAATTATGTGAAAATAGGTCATTGTTCCTTATGTAAATACTGATCAATTTTTCGTTTAATGATCACCAGGCCATCAATTATCCATCATAGGATAGGTTAGATTGTCATAATCTTTTGTTTCTCTTTTGTGTTTTTACCGCATATAGAGAAGTCCATGAAAAAAAAAATTTATGCGAGGAGAAAAATATTTGATGAGCCACATAAATTAGCTATAGGATTTCAAACTCACGTCCATTTATCCAATTGTATTACTTTTTAATGGAGCTTCTTATTTAATTTTATATTACTAATGAAGAGAGAATGATTTTTCTTGCTATTTTCTAATTTTAAATAAATTAGTGATTTAATTTGTGAAAACAATTATATTCTTAAGATCCCTTCCAATTTAGTTTATTAAATATTTGCATCTAGTCAAAACTCAAAATAGTTTCTTGTATTAAATAAACTATTCGCTCAATAAATAATTGAAATGAGAATTAAATTTTTAATCTAGGGAAAAAAGAATGATGGCCAGGCAAGGCCATAAGAACGTGATAGAAGATAGACTAAAGGGTTGCAAACCAAAACAATAACGAACACCATGAGCCCCTTCCAAACACAAAAGGTAAAGGTCGAAAATGCAAGAGAAGCTTGACAGCACTCCAAGCTGATTGAAATCTAGGTCACACTAATTAACCTAGCTAGTAGCTAGATCTACTTATCGTCACATTGTTCAGTAAAGCAATATAGTCCGCTTGAACCTTGACTAGAGGAACTGAAACCCAATTCACAGGAAGATTGTGGAAGAAGTTAAGGGAGGCTGATATGTCCCAGTCCCCCACTTCACATAGATATAAAAAGTGAAGGGATATTGAAGTTGTGAGGTCCTCCCACCTAATAGGCCATTCTCTCAGGATGAGTTCTCGTCACGACTCAACTATCTCTAACCAACATTAAGGCATTACCCACGAATTCAAATGGGATCGTGCAACATAAGTGCTGATGTTATAGACTGTTTGTATTACAGTGTTCGTACGAGACAAGAAAACTACCACAAAGCCATTTAAGAAAATAGATGCAAAGTATGATAAGTGAGATAAGTTTTGTGACCATTATCACACTACTCAACACATTAAAGAAACATGTTTCAATATGAATGGCTACCCTGAATGTATAAAGAATTGAAGGAAAAGAAGAAAGGGAGGAAGAAGGTGGTTGTTAATAATGTTGGATAAACTCGTTTGAAAGCCTCAAATTCTAGCATGATGTCTACGTTCTTGAAGCAAGAGATGTCAAAGCTGATAAAGGGGAAAGAACATGTTCATTTTGTCAAAATTGTTGATTTTGCCGGTAACAAAAGGTATTCTACATTTAGTTCTTTTTGGAGCATAAGTATGGGTGCATAAGCACATATGTATTTGGACAAGTTTTTAATTCATGGTTTAAGGACTCTTAATATAAGGCACCTTTACTTGTGCATTTACAACAATTTTCTATCTTAGTTATTCAACTTTTGATTACATGTTTATATAATGGTCCCAAAATAATTATCAATAATAGATAATACTTATTCTAACTAAAACATTAAAATCAGTCAATTGCAGAAGCACATTTTGAAAATAAAACACTATATTCTTTAGGTTAAACTAATATTTTGGTCCTTATAGTTTGATTGAGTTCGTAACTCAGTCCCTATATTTTTATTCTTTGTGACTCAGTTCTCATAATTTATAAAATTTTATAAAAAAAAATCATTAGCCATTAGTAGTAGTACTATTGAAACTCTGTTATATATCTAAGTGGCATTTTAAGTTTTTTACCAGGCAAAAAAATTACATGTCAACTTCTTTCAAATGATCACACCCCAGGGTTGAACCTCCGTTGCAACCCTGCCATTGCCATGTCTGCTTTAATTTATGTTGTCTCACCCATTTAACACTAAACAAAGCTCTGTTTCAATTTCACCATGGCCTGCTCTTTTTTCAACATCAACCTTGTCTCTAATGTCCTCATTGACGCTCTCTCTAAGCGTTTAAATACCTTGTCTCTTATGTCCTCATCAATTTTGTCTCTTAATAGCAGCAATGTGAGGGTATAATCTCATCCTTAATATCTCTATTACACATAAAAAATTGTTGATTCATAGAAGTAAACTTCACTACCATCTTTGTGTATTAAGTATCACTGTTCTAGGTCTAATTCAAATCGATAATGATATATACTAGATACAATGGCTATATATGTGTGTAAAAATCAGTGAAAGAAATGAAGATTTATTTGACACATATGAAAGATTTTTTAAAAATGTGTGTATGTGTGTGTCAAATAAATTAAAGTCTCACATTTCTTAGATCAAGGAAGAGCCGATAATACTTTTCATCATTATTATTTGTTTTAAAATTGTCATTTTATGGTGATTAAATTCTTGAAGGTTATAGATGATAAAATAATGGTGATTTATGAGTTTTTAAAATATGTTTACGAGTATTAAAGCAATTTAATGTGTGATTAAATTGTCTGTAGTAGCTCCATAATGTCTAGTTTTATATATTGACTATTTTGATCGGAATGCGATGAGCTTATGGAAATAACTGGCTAAATTTTATCTTTTGTTGTTCTGAGTCCTTGTTTATAGAATAAGATGATTTCGATTAATCTTGGGAGTGTCATTTCCTAATTTCGAAAGGTTGTGAAATATCTTTTTACGACAATGTCCTTATGATGCCAGTCGGACTTACCGTATCCTATAATTATATTTTAGGGTAAATTACACTTTGGTACCCTATTCTATGGACCGCTTTCACTTTGGTACCCTAATCTTTCAAAAGTGGCACTTTGGTACCATGTTCTTTACATTGTTAACAGTTTGGTACTCAAATTTATTTTTCTGTTAAGTTTTGGCGGCGAAGTTGCACGTGACCATCACGTGCACAGTAAAAAACATCTAAATGTTCATTTTCCTCTCATTTTTCACTATTCAAATGATAAAACACTCCAAAATCGTCACTTCGAATATAAGTGTTTTTCACGATTTTTGAGTGTTTTTAGTTTCTAAATCGTGACAAATGAGAGGAAAATGAAAATTTGGGTGTTTTTACTGTGCACGTGATGGTTACATGCGATTTTCGCCGTCAAAATTGAACAGCAAAAATAAATTTGGGTTCCAAAGTGGTAACGATTACAAAGAACAGGGTATCAAAGTGAAATCGGTCCATAGAACATGATACTAAAATGAAATTTACCCTGTATTTTATACCATTCCCCAATATTCATGACAGAGCCAAAGTTTATAAGGGTACTCATGAAAGGATTATCGTATTCTTTTAGGAACTCACACAACATTAAAACAAGAATCTATTCACATGCTTCCCTTTAATTTGTAGTGCTTGGAGCACATGTGGTATGAAATGCAGCTATGATACATTTGAGCGTTTGTCAATCATGATTCTCAATCATGTGCACTAGATAAGCCCTAGTTAGTTCATACTCACTCGTAATATTACTTGAGATCACTAGGATACTTTGACAAAGTGGAGTACTCACGCTTGGCTATAAGCATTATGAATAACAGGTATTCATAATGTGATCCTAAGACTCATCCTAAATCACTTACTAGGGTGGCTTGCTTAATTCTCAGTGGTGTTTCAACACCCAATGCTCACTATCTACTTCCAAGTCTCATCTTAGTCCACATCATTTGTGTGTCCAAGGTGATTGCTCGTGTGAGGGAGCCAACTTCACAAGCCTGTACAATATACTTGTATATTGTATAATAAACAAGAGCTCTCATAAAGTTTGCCCTCATGATTTATATGACTTAACACATAAACTATGTTAAATTATTCTAAGCTATGCAATCCTAGGGATATTGCTAAATGTCTCCCAAGGTTTTGGCAATACCATTGCAAGAGAAATATTAGAGACCTTTGCCCCTCCAAGCGCCTTTTCCATCCCTCACTCAAGAGTCAAGAGTGATGTCCTAGCATATCTAAGACAACAATTTTACAACTTGAATCTCCACACTGCCAACCCATCTGTCATCACCATGGGTCTGCAAAGAGTAATAAGAGCCAATGCTCTAGCGCATGTCATAATCCCCTCTATAATTACTTTATGTGGAATCAGATAACATAAGGTTTCTAATTGTGTAATGTCTCTTACAAAGTTACCAAAATGTTAAAAATATGAACAATTGGTCTCAAATATAATTTCGGGTCCAATTTGATCTCATCTTTTGACAATCTCAACTGAATAGAAAAATGATTTATCAAGAGTAATTCATAATTTAGTATTCATCGTGTTTGAACTTGAAATGAAAAAGATATGACCAATTTTACTTATTTGACTGCGAAATGAGCAACTTACTTTCAATCAGTGTATCAAACACCTCCTAATGGTTTCAATTGAATACAGAAATACTTGCTAAAAATAATCTATAATTTTGAACTGTCGCATTTAAATTTAAAATGAGATAAATATGATTACATTCAGTAATTTAAAAATACAATAAAGTACTATACAAAAAATATAAATGACCAATTTAAATATTTAAAAGAATAAAAATATAAAATCAATTTAAAGTTTAAACGGTTGAAGGGTCATCTTAAATATATGTGTTAATGTTCATTTTGGTCAATTGTGTTTCAAAATGTTCAAATTGGTCCTAAATGTTTGCAAAATATTTCATTTTGGTCCAAAACTATTGAATATGGCTTGTTTCAAGTTCAAACTTGGAGAATTTAAAATAATGTATTGTTCTTGAAGAGTACTTTCTCTATCCAGTTGGGACCATCGACAAACGAGGTCAAATCAGTCTTAAAAGTAGATCGCTCGTCTCATGGTCAAACAAACAAAGTTAATCATATCTCTCTCATTTCAAATTCAAATGCGACGAATTCAGAACTACGAGCTCATCTTAATAAGTCCTTTGAACTTGAAATGAGAAACAAGAAAAATATGACAAAATTCAATTGTTTGGGACCCAAATGAAACATTTTATCAATATTTATGACCAAAATGAATCATTTTGCTAACATTTAGGACCAATTTGAACATTTTGATACATAATGGACCAAAATGAACATTAGGACTAAAATGATCCTTTGACCAAGTTTAAACATACCACCAATAAAAAAGGAAAGGTTAAAGGGTCATTTTGGTCCTAAATGTATGTTCTAATGTTCATTTTGGTCCATAATGAACTAAAATGAAAATTAGAGCATACATTTAGGACCAAAATGATCCTTTAACCAAAAGGAAATACATATATTCTTTTTTTTTTTATCAAAAAATGAAATATATTCAAATGGCAAAGAACGTAAAAGCAGGCAGGCGGAGGGACCAGAAATTAGGATTGCCGCGTTTCAAACGTCGAGTCGTAGAATGTATTGTTAGACAGTACACAGAAAGAGCGGTTTATTGGGGAAGCGTGTGTGGAATCAAAATCTTTTGACAAAAAAAAAAAAAAAGAAAAGAAAAAAAAAATCATTCCCTCATTATCTGTCCCCCCAAACAGAATAGTCTATATCTGGTCTTTACGATATCACCAGTCCTCCGGTTTGAAGGAGATCTAATATTCTAATTGTGTCTTCGTCTCTCCTTCACCGGGCACGCCCTCGATCCCGGATACATACATGTAATCCATCCCTCCCTTATCAGTTCGCACCTTTGTGCGCTTGAGATTCGATCCCTTGGAATCCATGGAAAACATCGCCGCACAATTGAATCAAGGCATATCGCGCCAATACTCTACCGGCTCTCTTCGCAGGAATCTGAGCCGGCAGTTCACGCGGCAGTCATCCCTGGATCCCAGACGTAACAATCTCAGGTTCAGTTTCGGTCGCCAGTCGTCACTCGATCCAATTCGCCGCAGTCCGAGTCATGACAGTGACCTCACGGTGCCAGAGAACCTCGATTCCACTATGCAGTTGCTGTTTATGGCCTGCAGAGGGGACGTGAAAGGAGTGGAGGATTTGCTAAATGAAGGCATTGATGTCAATAGCATTGATTTGGATGGCCGCACCGCGTTGCATATCACCGCTTGTGAAGGACATGTGGAGGTTGCAAAGCTCTTACTCAGCCGCAAGGCTAATATTGATGCTCGTGATCGTTGGGGCAGCACGGTACTTTTCCTTTTCGTTTTCGCTCCGCTTCTTTATTGTTTTCTATTTTCATTTCAAAGAGCTTGTTACTGCATGAACAGCCTGCTGCTGATGCCAAATACTATGGAAATACAGAAGTTTACAATATATTGAAGACCCGTGGTGCCAAAGTGCCGGTATCATAAAATTCTTTATATACATACAACTATATATATATTGCAATTAGACGCTTATTAGTTATTCTTTGATACCCTTTTAGAAAACCAGGAAGACTCCGATGTCTGTTGCAAATCCTCGTGAAGTACCAGAATATGAACTTAATCCCTTAGAACTCCAGGTCCGGAAGAGTGATGGTATTTCAAAGGTATAGTTCGTGTTTTCTTTTGGGGCCCCCTTTTCCCCTTGGTAGATTGATAGTTATTTTCCTGGTCCGTTGGTTATCTGTTTCGTTGTAGTCAGGATTTTGCAGATAGAGTTGCAACTGACAAATTTTCTGGGGGAGTCTGCTCTCAAACTAGTCAAGTATCATAATTGGCAGTGTCATTCATATCGTTTTATTAATGTTTGACAAGGCATGAACTGTTTACCATGCATTAAATTTTGGGTTGCAGTGATCTGTTTGCTTTGAACTGAATTCTCTTTGACACTCAAATTTTCTGTCTTTGTATTTCCAGTTAGTTTTTTGTTGCTTCAGTTCTTTTTAGGTGATTGATGTCAATAGGTGCTTAGTACCTACTGTGTAGTTGCTAGATAAAATTTATTAATAACTTTTTGCTCATATGGAGTGGAGAGCAAAAGTCGCCCTACTTGTAATGTCAGAACTATTAAACTTTCAGACAGATGCTTGTTATAGCAGAGTGCGGACATCTAGTTCACTGGGTCTATATTCCCTTGGCATCATTTGGATAAATAGTGACACCTGTTAAAATTACTCGTTTATGTGATCTTACACGTGTTTGATTTTACTCTCCACAGGGAACATATCAAGTAGCTAAATGGAATGGCACGAAGGTTTCTGTAAAGATCCTTGACAAGGACAGTTATTCGGACCCTGATAGCATGTATGTATGCAACTCAGCCATCATTTGTTTGTGAGTGTGTCTGTATTATGTGCTTCCTTGCCCTCCCGCCAAAATATTGATGCTTCTCCTGCTTATCTCAGTTGCTGGCTGACTGCATGTCACTCTGTACATTTCACTTTGAATTTTCAACAAGTGTTGATCTATACTTCCATTTGTTTAGACAATTAATCGCATGACAATGGCACTAACTTCCATTTGTTTAGATAGTTAATTACATGACAATGGCACTAACTTCCATTTGTTCAGACAATTAATTACATGAAAGTGACACTAACTTTGGCAATTTTCTAAATTTACGTAGAAATGCTTTCAAACATGAGCTCACATTATTGGAAAAGGTACGACATCCTAATGTTGTCCAGTTTGTTGGAGCTGTCACCCAAAATATACCTATGATGATTGTTTCAGAGTATCATCCGAAGGTAAGCTTACACTCCCTCTCTTAGTCTGTGCCTTTACAAGAGAGAGAAGGTACATAAATCAAACAGAGAGGAATGTAATTGGGATGAATAAAATGTTTATTGGGTACTCTTATCATATACCCATTGGACTTGGATCTAGGTATGAAAAATGATTTTGCTACCAAGTCAAATTTGGGTCCCAGTTTAAGTAGAGTGATACACAACTTGTACCCAAATCTGAATAGTACTTATATATTTATTTTTTATTTGTTTATTATATATTTTTGACAAAATGTAATAAGGGGGCTGTTTGCAATTAGGTCATAGTTGAAGAGAGGTATTTGCATTTTTTCCTTTTAAAAACTTTAGTCTGGAACTGAAATGTGCTAGTTTAAAATAAGTCTTTTTTTGATAAAAAAGAAAATTACTCATTTTAAAGTTTTCCATAGTTTGGATTTGGGTTTAAGGTTTATTTGAGGATGTGTATTGATTTTGTTACATATTGGAATTTGAGTCCGATTATGAATTTCTCTTTGAGTTTGGTGATAGAGACTGTAATACACTATCCATATTGTGCCCACAATAGTCCGTAGAATGAAAAAAATGCATGAGCGTTGGTGCATCTTAGTGAGATGTGGAAAAAAAAATGCGGTCCTAACAAACCTTAGCTTGGGATTGAAACTGGAAAACTAATCGCTGAAATCAGTTTCATTCTACTTCCCTATCCCTCCATAAGCAAGCAGATGAAAGTTTAACTACCTTGTTTTCTATTTTTTTTGTGGTTTAAATTTTCAATACTTTTAAAGTCTCTTTTCACTATATCGTTCCATAAATTGAGTCGATGAATTAGATCAAACCTTTACTTTTTCCCTTTCTGTATTCTATTGTCTTTACCTTGTAAACCTAATGGCCTATAAAAAAATAGGCATATCTTCTTAATAATGTCCATTGGCATCAATAAGTTGATTTTTGACTCTGGACATTCCATATGATTGACTACTTTTTGCTGAAAGATTTATGTATGACACGCTGAACATTCTGAGTGCCATCATTGTTATCCCCAATGTGCTTTGTAGAATTGCTTTATGTATGGTGTTTTAACCCTTATGTATTTCAGTCCAAAAAAAACCCTTATGTATTAAAAAAGAAGAGCAAAACATGACAGTCATTAAACTATTTCTTCATTTGTATCGCTTCATATCTTACTGTTATTTTTGTCTTTTTCTACATGTTGTTTTGCTGCATCACGACATTGGCCATTTTAAATAACAAATTGGGGAGGTGTTGCTCGTCATTTGTAACTAAAGAATTTGATTATGTATATGTATTGAAATATATATAACGTGTATATATATACACTAGGGGCTTTGCGTGCTCTAACGGGCACGCAAATATATATGTAAAATAAATGAGAGTTCACTAAAAAAAATGAGGGACTAAATCGTTAACTCAGTAAAAAAGAATGGATCAAATAATAATTTTCCTCTTATTATTGATTTTGTACTATAGTTTTAAAATGTGGACGACCAGAAAGGGGTGGAGCCATATAATATAAGATACACGTGAAAGATATTAATAATGTTGTGCAATGTTGGACCATCCCTATATTGCATTTAAATATCATTCAAGACTATCAAGTGTATTGTATCTGACTATTTTAATCTTTTCTTATGACCAATGGATGCAGTCTGTGGAGCTTAATTTACTGATCATCTTTTAATCAAGGTTTTAAGCTGTGTGGTTTGCAATAAAAATAGCAGCTACAATATTGCTTTCTCATTGAGTAAACTTTGTATATTTTGTTCTTAATCTTAACAGCTGATGATCTAGGTTCTTTATATGCTTTAGAAAAAACACTTAGTAATTTGTGAAGCATTACCTTCTGATTGCTCCAAAGAGAAAGGTTAGAAATTATAGTGTGCATTGTACTGGTGTTTCTTTCAGATGAAGGGCCAGTAATCCAGTTAGCACAGTATCCAGAATTAATCCCAACAATATATTTTGTGGAGTTTCTCCTTTGCAAGTACTAAAACTAAAAAAAAAATTCAAATTAGCACAACACTTCTCTACAAAAAAATTGGTCTGTGTCATGCTGTAATTTTCATTTTTTCAAAGAAGGTCTGTCTTGTGGTTCTGCCACACAACACAACCTGAACTTAAAAAAAAAAAAAAAGCATTTCTGCTGTGTCATGGTTCTGAATCATGATTTGCTGAAAAACACAAAAGAAAAAAAAATAATGGTATGATGGAAAAATGATCGAGAAATATTTTGAATTGCTGTCATTTTTGCTCCTTTATTCATTTATATTTAGTACGCAGGATAAAATGCACTTATGTAGATTGAACTATTGAAGAGATTGACTATTGAATGTTTGTTTTCTTCCTTTTAAGGAAAATGAAGAAAGGGTCGTTGTTGGTTTATTCCTTTTGTTTGGAGAAGTCAATGCTGAATTATTCTGGAAAACTGTGTTTGTCAGTAGAGTTTATTGCATCTGAATCACTTTTCAATGCTTGTAAATGTTGAATTTTCAGGGTGACCTAGCTAGCTATCTTCAAAAGAAAGGTCGTCTATCCCCATCAAAAGCTTTACGGTTTGCTCTTGACATTGCTAGGCAAGTCATCTTGTTGAATTTCTATTTTCTGAATGGACTGAATTGAATTGATTTGAATAGATTGAATAGATTGGTTAGATTGATTACATTACAATGGAATTTGCATACATATTTAAAGACACCAACTTCACCTACCACATTTAACATTCTAGCTAACACATACCAAACAACTAACTCTAATAAATAAAACCTTGACTTCTAGCACATCTCTTTTAAAGTCACGTTTTTCAAAAACTTTATAAACAAATATTTTATATAATTTTCATGTGGATCTTACATGTATAAATCTCTCTTATTCTATATGCTCTTTGTTTTTCTAGCTTTTCTTTTGGTCATTTTCTTGGTTGATAAGTTTATGATGCACTAAATAATTATACATCAGGGCATTCTATGAAGTTATCTGTTTTATGATATTTTGGTTAATTTCTTGTTAGCAGGGGCATGAACTATCTTCATGAGTGTAAACCAGATCCAATAATTCACTGTGATTTAAAGCCAAAGTAAGACAACTTAATACAAAAGTTAATCTGAAATGCATGTACATTTTAAGTTGGATATATTTAATTGAGATTACTGTTCCTTTAATATATGACATTTTGGTAAGGTGCCAGAAATATTTTGCTGGATAATGGAGGGCAGTTGAAGGTAGCTGGATTTGGTATGGTAAGACTGTCAAAAATTTCAACTGATAGAGCAAGGCTGGTGCAGCCTGGGGCTAACATTGACCTTTCAAGTAAGTTTTTATGCATGTCAAAATTTTTGGTTCATCACTGAGATTCTCTCATCCCTAATTGATGGGTAGGTTGCTATCCTTCTGTAACTTGTTACTGCATTAAGATTCATCTTGGTAATAACTTTTTGAACAGAGAATACAGAAATTTTCTTTTCAAGGCTGTATTCAGTACATTAATATGACAACTAATTTCACCATTTTTATCGAACATTTAATGAAAAAAGCTTGGTCGAAGATGGTTATGAAATGGGGGAGGGGATTTTGTGGGAAATTCCATTTTCAAGGATATGGAGGTTCACTATGCATATACATTACCTGCATTGTGATTGATGGAGGAGCAATCTGCTCTGTTTCTTTCGAGTTATTTCTCAAGTCTTGACTTTAACCTTGTTTTAAGTTGTCCCTAAGATCGCTTGTTGACTCTTTAATCCACCTTGGGCTATGGTTAGATGGATATTTTGATCATTGGGCTAGGCTTATACTATGCTTTGTGTGTCAAATATGCCATAGATTCTCCTTCTATCCTAAAGTTCCTTGAGCGAACAAACGCATAGGAATGCTTTGTATACTGGAGTTCTTTCTATCTTGTCCATCTGGGAGAAGTTTTATTTGTAGTGTTACTGATTTTGTTTAAAGATGAATTTGTCTTGAACTAAGAAAGCCTATAATCACAGATTTTAAACTGTTATAGGAGGACTATCATTGAGACAGGGAAAGTATGTATAAGGAACATTCATTTTGGGAAAGATTAGTTCAGTAAATATCACTGAAAATAACAATATGTACAAATCTGATGAGAACAATAAAAGTGTGCACTCTGGATTTGCTACAAAAATCTTCGTCTTGGTTCAATCTATGATTTGGGTTTCATTGTAGGCTTGTACATGGCACCAGAGGTTTACAAAGATGATATATTTGATAGAAGTGTGGATGCTTATTCTTTTGGTCTCATTGTGTATGAGGTAACTGTTTTCACAAAATACTATTATTATTTGTTTTAATCTTTCAAACAACCCGATACACAGTTTCCAAAATCTGTTCTTCTCCATATTTATATGTTGACCTTTTCTTCGATGTATTATGCCCCTTATAGTCCCAATTTACGATATTTTAAATCAGGAATAATTTCAAATGTAGTGGTTTTCAAGACTATTTATGTCCTCTAGTTTCCTCTGCAAGCATTTATTGCTCAGATGGAGTGGTGTTTTCACTTCAGGGGAATTTAATTATACTGAATTTATCAATTTGATGATTGATTACGATATACTATTAGAAAGCATTGGCAATTTTCTTGTGATTTTTCTTTTTATGGGCTCAGATGGTAGAGGGTATGCCGCCTTTCCACCCAAAGTCTCCAGAGGAGGCCTTGAAACTGATGTGTGTAGAAGGAAAAAGGCCACCATTCAAGATCAAAACGAAAAGTTATCCTCCAGATTTGAAAGAGTTAGTCAATTTTTCAAAATAAAAAATGGGGCTTCAAATTTAACAATTTGAGGCTACCAGTCAAGCTGTCTAATTATCATTCATGTATGCAGGTTGATTGAGGAATGTTGGGATCCAAAACCTGTTGTTAGGCCAACGTTTTCTGAGGTCATTGTGCGATTGGACAGAATTGTTGCAAACTGCTCGAAACAAGGATGGTGGAAAGATACTTTTAAGCTTCCTTGGTATATTTCTTTTACTGAGTAACTTGCCACTGCAAATTAGTTGCCTTGCCTATATAATGAAACAAAAAAAAGTAATGAGATAAGCTGGGAAGGAATAACGGGGAGGGATGGGAAAATATGAAAGTATTTTGTTGTTTCAATTCAGGGTCACCTTTTATGTTAATTTTTTAAAGGCCAAAATGCATTTTTGGATCCCTATATTTGGGATAGGTTGCAATTTAGACATTTATCTTTTGGTGTTTTAATTTTGGTCTTACAAGTTTCTCAAAAGTTGTACTCTTTGGTCCCAACTGAATGTGGTCATATCTCTATCGGTTCAAGTTCGAACTGAAGCTACGTGTTTTTTTTAGCGGGTCATTTCTTTGTCCAATTGAGATCATCAACAAACAAGATTATATTGGATTGCAAATGAGCAAAGTTGGTCATATCTCTTGTGTCAACTCCAAATGAGTCCTTTTATCTTTTATCCAGTTGAGATCGTCAGCAAATGAAGTCAAATCAAACTTCTAAATTGGGTTTGAGACTAATTTTTGATAATTTTTCACTTTTTGGTTCCAAACATACTTTTGGGCTTGAATTGACTTCATTTGTTAATGATACCAACTGGGTAGAAAAAGAACTCATCTACAGTAATATGTAGCTCTAAACTCGTTGTATTTAGACTTAAAACGAGAGAAATATGACTAAGTTTGTTCATTTGACCTTGAAACGAGTGGTCCTTTTTTAGAACTCAATTTGACCTTGTTTGCTGACAATCTCAATTGGATAGAGAAAAGACCCGTAACAAATATGTATCTCCGAACTCGTCAAATTTAAAACGAGAGAAATATGATTGCATTCAGTCATTGAGATCAAGGAGTGAAACTATTGAGAAACTTATAAGACTAAAACTGCAACAAAAAATAATAAAAGGTTAGATTGCTATTTGCCTCAAATATAAGGGACCAAAATTATATTTTTAACTTTTTTTCTTGAAAAACTGTCTAGTTCATTCCGAGTTTAATCCAAACTAGGAATGATAAAATTTGATTTGCCAACTACATGGCCAAAATATTTAATTATCGATTTAATTTTATAACCCGATTGAACAAATTGGCTTAGATTGATATTTTTTGTATGCATTAACGATGAAATCATAGTAGAAAGAACTATAGGATGAAATTGAAAATAACCTTAAAACTTCGGGATGAATAAGATGACTTTGAAGTAGATGTTTGCTAAGTTTTAACGTCATCCGTATGCTTTGAATAGAATGATGCATCTGGCGCGTTTGTAGAATTTGATCAATAGTGAAGTGAGTATTCAAGTTGTTATTGTTTGATACCTTGTTGCCTGACTTGAATTGAGAGCAGACTCAAATCCAGTGAATGGCTGAAGCTTTTGTTTTTGGTTTCGAGCTTAACACACGTTGCCATGTGAATATTCTATTATGTGCAGGAAATAAGGGCAAGGAGTAGAAACGTAATTTATCTTTGGAATCAGTTATTTGAACTTCATGTCGTCCTCCCAAAAGTCACAAGCAATTTTGTGCTACCAAGATGGTTTGGAACAGCACACCTATGTAAAATGTGCCTACAGCCTATAATGTATTTTCTGATATTAATTCTTCGACAACCATGATTTGCAATTGATAACTGTATTTTTTGCCTTGACAATATATGTTGCATGGATTACATGAAATTGTGGCTCCGTTTTCTTAATATCTTAAGAGACTTATAATACATAATAACTTTTGATTCAATCATGAAAAACTTAAAAAAAAAATGAATAGCCACATATAACTTCATGTGAAAACAATTTCTTAAGTATGGAATATTTGAAAATGGCTCCTATATCCACACACACCATCACCAATCACCATAATCTTGCTTTATGATTGCAAGAACTTTTGGATTAGGAAGTTCATCGCGGACGCTAATAACTGCGGAATCATCCATAGCGCAAAGCCACAAACGCCGACTTTGAAATCGACTCTGTTCAAATTCGCTCTCAAAATCTGTCATGCGAAGATGTAAATTAGGCTAAAAACTACTTTGTCAAGTTCAGAATCACCCATAACCTCTACATATAAACCCCTAACATGTCAATCTACCTTGCTCCGAACACTTGCTCGCACAGCGTCTCCAGCATGCTTCCCATTCCAAGCTATAATAGCATTTGAAATTTCACAAATCAGATCCATTGCTTGGAATTTGTCATAAAGAAGAATATTTACAATGAAGACGGTAGTTGCTTTATGTAATAAAATAAAATGACCAAAATGTAAATAACATGAAAAGTTTTAAAAACTTACTATCCGATCTATGATTTTATATCAAATCGGTCCTTAAATAAGTAAAATGTATTTCTCGGCCTATAAAAAAACGCAATCATTATTGGTTCTCTCTCTTAAATTCAAGAACAAAAATAGAAGGCCAAAGTGCAAATTTGGTCCTATAACTTTGCTTCAATTTCCAAATCAGTCCTATAACTTTTTTTATCTCAAATTTGCTCCTGTAACTTTGCTCCAGTTCCCAAATCAGTCTTATAACTTTTTTTGTCTCGAATTTGGTCCTATATCTTTGCTCTAGGTCCCAAATCAGTCCTATATCTTTTTTTGTCTCAGTTTTGGTCCCATATGTTTTGAAAACCTCCCACCGTTAGTCCTCCGTCTATTTTAAATTATAGTTTAGTCCTGAAAACTTCAAGTCCCTTTTACTTTTGTCCCTGACTATCAAAATGAAAGTGAAAGAGCATCCCTGAAGATTCTCAAACCTTACATCTTGGTCCCTAATCCATGAATTCTTCATGAAATGGAATAGAAATGCAAAAACAACACAAACTAAAGCAAATGAGGGACCAAAACTGAAAACGCAGAAAATTTAAAACCCACCGGAAAATGGCCCAACCTTGCCGGAAAACGTACGGAAATCGCTGAGAAACTAAAGAACTCATCCAAAAACCTCAATCCTCACTGAAATCTCACTCAAATAATCGCCCTCAAATGTTTTAAGAAAGAATTGTCGAAAATTCAAACTTTTGAGGAGGGAGGTGATAGAAAAAATGTAAGGGATTTCAGAACTTCTCTCTCAGAATCACCAAATGTAAGGGAATTTTCTATCGCATCCCTCCTCAAAAGTTTGGATTTTCAAAAATTCTTTCTTAAAGCATTTGAGGGTGATTATTTGAGTGAGATTTCAATGAGAATTGGGGTATTTGGATGAGTTTTTGAGTTTCTCAGCGATTTTCGTACGTTTTCTGGTGGGTTTTAAATTTTCTCCATTTTTAGTTTTGGTCCCTCTGTCATTTGCTTTAATTTGTGTTGTTTTTGCATTTCTATTCCATTTCATGAAGAATTCATGGATTAATGACTGAGATGTAAGGTTGGAGAATCTTCAGGGATGCTCTTTCACTTTCATTTTGATAGTCAGGGACTAAAGTGAAAGGAACTTGAAGTTTTCAGGACTAAAATGTAATTTAAAATAGACGGAGGACTAATGGTGGGAGCTTTTCAAAACATATGGGGACCAAAACTGAGATAGAAAAAGATATAAGACTGATTTGGGACGTTGAGCAAAGATACAGGACCAAATTCGAGACAAAAAAAGTTATAGGACTGATTTGGGAACTGGAGCAAAGTTATAGGACCAAATTCGCACTTTGGCCAAAATAGAATAATCTTTACAAATTCAAGGACCAAAATTTATATTCAATCTATTATCTGGCGTTAAAGATGATTTGGCATACTGAGTTGGATGATGACATGACAAGTATGGGTGAAGTGGATTAAAAAAGGACCAACTTTGGTCTCATAACTTTGTATAATGTTGCAAATTTGGTCTCATAACTTTGTATAGGGTTGCGAATTTGGTCCCAACTCTACTTAATCAGTTTTAAAATTCGTTCCATATTAGTTATTGTTTCTATCATAGGTTTTCTGAATATTACTTGACCTTTGCTGTTACATAGATTTTCTGTCAAATATGATTTTAAGATATTGCAGTGACTATCCTCATAATCCTACTTAATATTTTGAGTCATATGCCTATAACACCAACACATAACACTAGGTATGTCCATAACACTTGTTTAGAGTTGTTATTGGTAGTTAAATCAGAACACTATTTCTTGTACTTTGATAAATAAAAAATTTATAAGCCAATAGTTGGCAATAAATATGCGTAGCATAGGGAACTAAAGGTGTGTTTGGATTAAAAGTTAAGTTAAAGGAGAATAAAGGAATGAGGGAGGTAATAAAGGAGAGGTAAAGGATTTGTGTTATAAAGGAGGTTTTTAGTAAATTGTGTTTGGGAAAATGAGAGATAAAGGAGGAATTATGATGTGAAATTATTTTAAAGGGTATGTAATGATTGTGGTGGGTTGAAATAATAGTATTGGTATTTTAAATTTGTATAGGGGTAAAAATGGTAAAAATAAAGGAGGATAAAGGAGTGTTGTTTTTTTGTTTGTTTTGGTGTTAGTAAAGTGGTATGAGTAATGATTGCCTCGAAATTTGTGCTAAAGGAGGAAGTTAATAAAGGAGATTTTTGGAGTGGTAAGGTAAAGGAGGATGGAGGTGTGAATGTGGGACCAAAATGTAATTTTTGAGTACTGAATTGTAAACTTTTAGGGACTAGATTATATATTTTTCCTGTTTACTGTCTTTTAATTTTATTTTAAAATTTTGATACTACAAAAAATATTACCTATATATATAATAGAGAAGGGACCAAAATGTATATTTTCTGGGGTATGAATTATGTATTTTTCTAAATTTTCTTCTTCAGTAGTTGCAGAACAAAAAATATTAGCCATATATATACAGAATGATGGACCAATATGTATATTTTTTACACTTCAAAAAATATTACTTATATATATACTGGAGGAAGGACCAAATTGTAAAGTCTTAGGGAATGAATTATATATTTTTTCCCATTACTGTTTTTTAAATATGTTCATAAATTTTTAAACCACAAAAAATATTACCCATATATATACTGTAGGAGGGACCAAAACCTATATTTTTGGGGTCTTGATTATATATTTAACTCATTGATCAAAATGTAAATAACATGGACTTAATAATTTTATTTTAAATTTTTACTCTAAAAAATATTATTAAATAATTGAAAAATAGAGGAAGGAATACGAATATATCAAAAATTATAGGCCAAAGTCCTATTTTGGTCCCTCAGTTATGCTCCATGTTCCAAATTGGTCCCTCAGTTATTTTTTGTTCCATATTGGTCCCTCAGCTATATATTTTGATGACTCAAGTATTGACTTATTAAGTTAGCATTATTTTTTAAGTAAATTAATATAAATTATATATCTACACTATATTATATGTCTAAGGGTCTTCTGGTAGTCGGTCATTTAAAATTATAGTATAAAATAAATTATTACATCATAATACATAAAATAAAATAATTTAAAATATATATACAAAAGAAAAACCCATCCCACGTCCATGTATCATCCCATCCCACGTTCATGATGTATTATTCAAATAAAAACTATCCCACGTCGTCCATCTTTATTTTTTTTAGGCCAAAACGTGATTCATCTTCATTAACTTATAATAACATATCTATCTTAATTTAAAATTTTTTTTCACCAATTTCAAATAATTTTTTCTGTTATTTTTTAATGTTCAATAAAAAATGAAAAGAAGTTATTTTATTAGTAAACTTTTTAACTAATATTTTGAGTATTTTAAAATAAAATGAGAGAGAGAGAGAGAGAGAGAGAGAGGTGAGTAAAAAAATAGTAAGAAAAGATGAAGGAGAGAGAAAGTTGTAAGGGTAATAAAAAAATATTTTTATATGCAATTTACAAATATGCCCTTTGAATATTTTATTATTTTATAGTAAAAAGTAGGTAATTATAGGTAGTTGAGTAGGGATATGTTAGTAATTTTAGAAGATAAATGAGAGATAAAAGAATGATAAAGGAGGAAAATAAAGGAGGGGGAGATAAAGGTAAAACAAACAACATTTGTAACTGTAGCTCTGGTAGTAAAGGAGTACTGAGAGATAAAGGAGGATAAAGGCACCCTAACGGAGTATCCAAACGCACCCTAAATCAACAAGATATTAGTTAGACTATTCATTCAAATTGCAACCCTATACAAAGTTATGAGACCAAACTTGTAACATTATACAAAGCTATGAGACCAAATTTGCAACATTATACAAAGCTATGAGACCAAAGTTGATCATTTTTTAATCCACTTCACACATATTTGTCACGTCATCATCTAACTCAGTCTGTCAGATCATCTTTAATTGCAGATAATGGATGGAAATCGCCTTGGGACCAACGGTGGGACATTTTCAAAACTTATGAGACCAAAATTGCAATAGAAAAAGTTATAAGACCAAATTGAGACCTTTGTAAAAGTTATAAGACCAAAAATACACTTTAACCTAAATTTGTATTGAAGAAATAATTGTATCCGCAAACACGCCCTAAATTTACAACCTGAGACCGCAAGTATCGTAAGAATACGTATGGATCTTGACATTTGTTGGAGTTGGTCTGAGGGCGAAGTTGTAATTGTAGAAGTTTTCTTCTGTTGCAAGGTGCATAACATAATAACCTTAGGCTATGTATAGGAGTTTTAGTGAGGAGAAGGAGGAAAAGATATTAATGTACACTAATAGAGTGGTGAGGAGAAAATATTAATGGACTGAGTAGATATGTTGTTTAAGAGTTTTTAATGAGGAAAGCAATAGACACTTGTTAAGTTATTATTAATAGAATGGAATGGAGTGGACACATGTTATTTTTTGTTAGTATAAGGATATAATTATCATTAAAAAAAGGCCAAAGTGCAATATTGGTCCTATAAGTTTGCATGAGTTCCCAGATCAGTCCTATAAGTTTTTTCGTCTCAGATTTGGTCCCATAAGTTTGAAAAATTCTCACCGTTAGTCCTATCCATATTTCCGTTAAATTTTTTCCGTTAATGCTGATGTGGCATGATGACTGGGATGTTGAAGTGGCAAGTTTAGATGATGTGGATAAAAAAAAGGACTAATATGCATAAACTAATAACATTTTAACATTTTAACAACATTTTAACAATAAAAAAAAAGACTACTCTACCTCACTCCCGCCAAAGATACGTTAGATTGCAACTTTTCATCTTCATTCTTCTCAGACTCTCTACCTCACTCAAAGGTCCATTAGTCTCCTTCATCTCCAACAACACCTCTCGAGGGTTAGGGTTTCTAGGGTTTCAAATTGCTAAACGTTTCTCTCGTCGTGAACCAGCGTGAGAGAGTGCGATCGGTAGCCTCGTCGTGAACCAGCGCCGGAGAACTCGTCGGAAACAGAGACACCGTCGTCGGAAACAGAGACATCGTCGTCGGAGCTATTATTGAGGTATGTATTCCTATTTCGTTTAGGGTTTCGACAGTTTTAGGTCCTTTCTGATCTTCTTCATTTTTCATGGTTACTTTGCAGTTGGTTAGTACGTTTTTGAATAATGTTTGAGTCCTTTGTTGTGGATAATGATTTTGCATGACTGGTATACGTTTAGGGCATGATCAGTTGTGATTTTAAGTTAAATTTGTGTTTTAGAGTGGGTTTCGGTGGTTATTTATGCTTATTCAAGTTAGATGTCTCTTTTTTACTGATGTTACTAAGTTTTTTAGTGTGTTAGGGCTGGTGTGTTGTTTCTTAAAAACAGAGGTTGCAGAAACTGTGTATTTTGTAGTTCGTATTTTGTATGTTGAGTTGTATTTTGTTCTTATTCTATATTTTTTATTTGTATTTTGGTCTGACATTAGTTTTTGTTTGCTTGCTTTAAGAATGTGGGAGGTTTTCACTGTGAAAGTTTATCATGGTGGTCATTGGGTGAATAATGGACATCTTCTTCGGTATGAGGGTGGGGATATCACATTCTGGGAGCGTGATGGGGACAAATGGTGCTTGTTTGACATTGAGGATGATCTAAAAGAGTTAGGGTATAGCAACAACTATAATATGATGTATGCCAACCCATTTCTTGAATTGTCGGACAATTCTTTAAACCCAATTACAGGTGATACAGAAATGTTGAAAATGAGTGAGATTGGCAAGGAGTTTGGGATGTTTAAACCCAATATAATGGCACTACTAATCTCCAACACATAGGTCAAGATATATAAATTAAACTCCAACACATACTCTACTAATCTCCAACACATACTCTACTAAACTCCAACACATACTCCAACAAGAACATATACTCTACTAAACTCCAACACATACTCTACTAAGTCCCTACAACTGCAGCAAGTCTTCAAATAAAGCTACAACCTTTACATCTCATTTGTTATAACCTTTGACCCAGAGATAACCTACAATTGCTGCAAATGCAAACATCATTACATTACAAACTACAAGTGCAGAATTCAATCTTCGCAGCCTCTTATTAGTTGCATTTGAAGTCGCCAACTTCAATCTAAGCCTTCCAATTGCAATGTCTCGTTCATCATCCATAGTTTTGTCAACCCAATCAAAATAGTCACAATCTCTTATACCCTAAACATAAAAATTCATCAAAAATCATTATGTTTCCATATTGTATTGCAAAATTAAACGAACTGCTCTCTGTGTTTGAAGTTAAACGAACTGCTCCAAAAAACGATTATGCTTACCAGGTAGTATTTGCACCTCCAAAATCTTCTTCCCGGATTCTCCTCTGTGTTTGAAGTTAAACGAACTGCTCTCTCGCCGCAATAGCAGTAAGGACGAACCCTAACGGATCCGACTGAAGCTTGTGAATGTGCCATGGACGAAGATTGAAGCTTCAAACAGCGACGAAGATTGAGAGGAAGAAGAGGACGAAGATTGAGAGGAAGAAGAGGCTATCGGCGAAGATTGAGAGGAAGAACAGGATTTCGACGAAGATTGAGAGGAAGAGGAGGAGTGATATCGACGAACATTTGGGACGCATTTTAACATATTCCTCCGTCAAATTCACTAAATACATCCACAATATTAATATTTGTTGCAGTATGGTCCCATTTCACTCCACTTTGCCACTTCAACATCCCAGTCATCATGCCACATCAGCATTAACGGAAAAAATTTAACGGAAATATGGATAGGACTAACGGTGAGAATTTTTCAAACTTATGGGACCAAATCTGAGACGAAAAAACTTATAGGACTGATCTGGGAACTCATGCAAACTTATAGGACCAATATTGCACTTTGGCCTTAAAAAAATATAAAACTGTTCACCCCTTCCTTGGCACTCCAATTTGGGGTGCGAGCAAAAATTGAATTTTAGGGTGCAAAGTATCCCTCATTATCCACTCCACTCTCTCTTAAAAAACTTCTAAAAATAATTTTTTTTATCTTTTGTCTCTTCCTTTCCTCTCCTCTCCATTCCCCATTGATAACCCATCCACCCCGATCCAAACATACCCTTAAATTTGGCAGGAGGACAAAAAAAATAAAATAAAATAACTTAAACCTCTCTAAGACCCTCTTCTTCTCAGATGCTGGACGGGGCGGGCTGAGACCCTAAAGACTCTTCCCTTATCGATTAATTCCCTACTATCTGTTAATTTCATTACTGTGTATCCTCGGTTTACGACTCTACACGTAAATTGTAAGTTTATGACCCTATCTTCGACTTTTTGTGGATTCCATGATTCCATCCTAATCAAATTTCCTGTGTTTCTGCTTCCTTCCAACGGTTCGGTATTCAGGCAAAAAAAAAAAAAAAAAAGAAAAAGAACGGTTCGGTATAAAATAGCCAGTTTATTCTGTTCGCCTGAGATGTTTGTGAATATAATTTAATTCACTTTTTTATTTTCTTCTGGTAGCTAAACATGCCTTTGCGGTTGCTCATTTTTGTATAAAGATCTTTGCGTGACTTTTCTTCCCTGATGTGATGGTACATCATGTATATGTAACCTAAATCTTATGCCAATATAGGTTGTATATATAATTTAGTTTTTCTCACTTAATTTAGATTGTAGGATAAGAAGTCGGTCCTTCGTTCTACTGTATAGATACAAGTATAGCAATGTCAAAGAGCAGTTGCAGATTATTATTTAACCTCTTCCGGTTCATATCATAGCGTTCTTGAAGTGCACCATTCTATGAAAAATATATTTCAAATGCTTATTAGCTCCCTGAGTTTGATGGCCATTGTCATTATAAGTTCTATAAACAACCATAATTTTTGTGCCTGAGAAGATAGTGTGAGCTTCTGGTTCAAATACCTGAATCTCTGATCCATTTTATATCCTTTTGTTTTTCATGTTGTTCTTATTGCCACTTTAGTCAATATTGTCTGAAGAAGCTTAACTTAATGAGTTTTTGACAGATTTAAATGTGCTATACTTTTTGCTGAGGAGAACTTATACAATGGCCTTTGGAGCAATTTTGAGGAGGAGGAGATTTATTGATCCTTATTTTAATGCCTCTATCAGTTCAATTATAAGTTCTCAGTGGCATGGTTTTGCAATAGAAAAATTGAGTCCACATCTTTCACAAACTTCTTTGAATGCTCCTACATATTTTAAGCACATAAAGGCTAACGATGGGATCTCACTGTACAAAGAGGAATCATTCAAACTCTCTGGATTGGGACAATATAGACAGATGTACTATAAAATCATGAGTTCAGATCCTGGATATGGTAGATTGGTATTTAATAGCCTCATGAGCCTCAGATGGTTGTCACAATCCCCGCGTAGTCTTTCAACTGCTGCAGCTAAACAACCTGAGCCACGCAGTGATGATGAGGAAAGTGGTGAAATGATTGCTAAGAAGAGAAAAGAAGCATCTCCAGAGGAATGTGATCAAGCCGTTGAAGGTTTAAGCACAGCAAAAGCTAAAGCAAAGGCAAAACGGTTGCAAGAACCTCAAAAGGTTGCTCAAACCATTTTGAAACGAATGTGGGCTGTGATTTTAGGCATTGGTCCTGCTTTAAGAGCCGTAGCATCTATGAGCAGGTTGGGATCCTTCCTTTGGTCCCATATCTAATATGACATGGTTTTCTATCATTATTTGATAATGTAGACTTTTGGTGTGCTAATCCTTATTGCAGGGAGGACTGGGCCAAGAAACTTGTCCATTGGAAAGGGGAGTTTGTATCTACGATGCAACACTATTGGTTGGGTTTTAAGTTGTTGTGGGCAGATGTGAGAATCAGCTCAAGATTGTTATTGAAACTCGCTGGTGGGAAGTCTCTCTCTAGAAGGGAGAGACAGCAACTGACGCGAACTACTGCTGACATTTTTAGGCTAGTTCCTTTTGCAGTTTTCATCATTGTCCCCTTTATGGAATTTTTGCTCCCAGTTTTTCTGAAGTTATTCCCCAACATGTTGCCGTCAACATTTCAAGACAAGATGAAAGAACAGGTGCGGATTGTGCTGGGTATTGCTAAACTTGTATTTGCGGATTTTCTGATTTTTGTATGTTGGGATTTCTTGATAGGTGTTGCCTATGTCAAAGTTCCCATTCCAAATTATGTGAGTTAGGACTTGAAAAAAACTGGATATGATATAAGTTGACAATTTTAACCATCTTTTAACCTTTTGTTCAATTTATTACCTCTTGACGCATAAATTCTATGATTAAGCCACTGTGAGGTGGGTTCTGGTCAGTCCTATGTAAAATATAGGTGGGAGGATTTAGAGACAAGTGATTCTTATATTTCATTAATTTTCCTTCTCTGCATATGAATATTGCATGATGATTGTCAATATATGCCCTATTTTGTCTGTAAAAATGAGAAACCACTTGTGATCATATCCTTTTTTTGAGTTTTTCTAACGTTTTAGTAAGTATTAATTGGTTTGTACCAGTACATTTTTGTGACTGTTTTTGGAATCTGCACTAGTGTACTATACCTTTTTTGTAATTGTGTAGATTTGCATTACCAGTTTTGCAGTGTTTGTTCAACTGACCTGCTCAATCTGTAGGAAGCATTAAAAAGGAGACTCCATGCAAGAATAGAATATGCAAAGTTCCTCCAGGATACGGTCAAAGAAATGGCAAAAGAAGTTTCAAACTCTCATAGTGGAGAAATAAAGCAAACGGCAGACGATCTTGATGGATTTCTGAACAAGGTTACAAATTCAATTTGAAGAACTATTCTAGTTGTTTTTGCCTGCATATTACCTTTTCTCTTCCACCCTTATTTATTTTATTTCTTTATGCAGGTTCGAAGAGGTGCCCGAGTCTCTAATGAGGAAATTTTGGGCTTTGCTAAGTTGTTTAGCGATGAACTTACCTTAGATAATATTAGCAGGTTAATATCGTAATTTTGTTTGACTTTGACATACTGTAATTCTAAGTTGTGAGGAAACATCATGAGTTCTTTTTGCTTCCTATTGTTGTTAGGCCTAGGTTGGTCAACATGTGCAAGTACATGGGAATCAATCCTTTTGGAACTGATGCATACTTACGGTACTTGCTACGAAAACGACTGCAGAGGTAACATCCATTCTTTATTATACTGAGCTATTTGTGCATGCAAGGATGAATGCTCATTCATGAACGGACATGTCCTGTAGGAGTTTTGTTTGCTGCAGGCTTATATATGTGATCTGTCTTAAAATAGGCTCTCTAGCCTCTTGAAAACGATGTTGATTAAATGGGATTTCTTGGACTTCAATGGTAGCTCATATTTTTAACATTTAACTAGTGCATGAACTTGTTTGTCCTCATATCTTCATTCTTGAAACTTAATATTGGCCAGTTCATTTTTTTTTTTTTTAGTTTAATGAATTAGTGCATGACTAGGTTCTTAACATCTTCAAATTGAATTTTTGAGCAGGAATACATTCTTGTTTCCTTTGTCTTTTTATTGTGTGCTTTATAAACCATCCATTTTAGCTGTGGCCTGTGGAGGAAAGAGAGCTGAGACATCATACTTAAACTTTCACTAACTTTTGCCCTAGAATATTTGGAAGGAATTTATGTTCTTAATCGAAAATAGTCAAGAGACAGGGAGCAGGGAAGGGCCCTGCATTACAAACTACCATTGTGGGTTACATCATTTATTTTCATATGGCATAAAAATTATTAGAATTATAAGTGACAAGAATGCAACAGAATAGTTTATAAGACCTCATAATTGTAAGTGTTAACTTGCAACATGTCCTGTTTATTTATTTTTGGTTTAGGATTAAGGAAGATGATAAATTGATTCAAGCAGAAGGTGTGGATTCACTTTCTGAAGCTGAACTTCGGGAAGATTGTAGAGAGAGGGGCATGCTTGGGTTGCTTTCTGTTGAAGAAATGCGCCAGCAGGTTGTCAGGAACAATTTGTGCTTCACTGTCTTCTTTTATTCAACAAGTGATTGAAGTACTTGTCAAAGTTTAGCCTGAAGTTTGATGAAGATATATAGATTTTAATATTAAAGTGTTATATTCCCTATGCAGCTTCGGGATTGGCTGGATTTATCACTGAATCATTCTGTACCATCATCTCTTCTGATACTTTCTAGGTAATTTTAGGGCTTCCCCACCAACACAAAAAAAAGAAGTGAAAAAAAAAGCCTACCTAGCATACTGCATCCAGAAGCTTATAGATTTTCTTCACAGGGCATTCACTGTTTCTGGGCGGTTGAAGCCAGAAGAAGCTGTTCAGGCTACACTTTCTTCTCTTCCTGATGAAGTAGTAGATACTGTTGGTGTTACTTCTTTACCCTCTGGGGATTCAGTTTCAGAGAGGAGGAGGAAATTAGAGTTCCTTGAAATGCAGGAAGAGCTTATTAAGGTTCATATAAGACAATTTGTTTGCCCTTATACTTGTTCTGTTAAGAGCATTTGTTTTGCATTAGAATAATAACTTAACTTTGTTTGAACAGATACTAATATTATTATTTTAACTTAGATATAGAAACATCGAACAATTGATGAAATGGATTTATAAAATAAATCAATTAAGGTCCAGAAGTATTGTCTGACTCTAATTAATTAGGTTGAAGCCTCAGGTTTGAGATCTGAAGAGTTCACACCAAGGACTTTTTCCAGGTTTTAAGACTAAGAATTGGTGAAGATTAAGCAATTTTAATTTCAACTGATATGATATTATGACAATTAATGTAGGAGGAGGAAGAAAGAGAAGAAGTGGAGCAAGCAAGAATGGAATCCAAATCTGATCAAGATGAAATGGCACTGAAAGATATGAATATATCCACGGCAACAGAAGCACAACAACTTGCTATAACCAGAGCTTTGGAAAAGCAGGAGCAGCTGTGTGAACTTAGTCGGGCATTGGCTGTTTTAGCTTCTGCATCTGTGAGAATTTTGTTTCTTAAAAGCTTTCAGTTTTCACAATATAGCTAATTGCTTCTGTTTTCCCCTTCTGTAATACCTCCTTGTCACTATTGAAGCTGATTCCTGCATATTTTTGTGTGTATGTGGGTGTTTCTTTCTATATGATGGCAGTCAGTAAGTAGGGAGCGTGAAGAGTTTCTGAGGCTTGTAAATAAAGAGGTATTTCTGAACTTCTATTATTTATCATCTGCTTTTACATCTTTATTTCTCCACCTTCAATATTTTCCTTTTTTTATATTGAAGACCATTTCATATAAAAATGCTTTAATTATTAGAATTTTGACAGCTGAAGAATTGTTTTTGATATACCATCTCTAATGCATTTTCTCATGTGAATGCCTCTGAGCTTAAATTGTTTCATACCAACCCTAGCTTAAGCTAAGGGGATACTTGGATTAAGGGGAATGGAGGGAAAGGGAAGGTAAATATCCTTCGGTTTGAATTTAAATCTAACCTTCTTTTCTTTCTTATCTCATCTATTATCTTCAATCCAAATATATTTTAAGAGGAAAAATGTTATTTAATTATCAATTAAAGAAAATTTCAAAAAAAAAAAAAAA
>QANZ01020749.1:197246-210163 GCA_003254925.1 Chamaecrista fasciculata | reverse complement strand
AAAAAAAAAAAAAAAAACTCTTCCGTTTCCTTCCCCTCCATTCTCCTCAATCTAAATATACCATAAAGCTTAGTTGACCGTTAAAAAAATGGATATTAGCAAATATTGAATTCATGGTCAAAGAGGCTTTGATACCATGTCAAAGACCAGTCTCCACCAAAATCACCCAAGCGCTACCAAGGCGAGTGCATCAGGTGCCTTTTCTGTTAGTGAGGCGAGCACTTTTGGCGCCTTGCTGAAGTTATGTGGGAAAAAAAATGACAATAAAGCCCCAGCCAATCCAGCCTAGCCCCCAAGCGAAGTTAAATATGTATTCCTCGACACTTAAAAATAGGAGGAGAAGAAATTGATGATAATTATGGATCTAAATTTGATGGTTCAGATTTTGGAATCGGGCGTTTAAACTTAATTTAGGGCTATTTCTTTTGCTCAATTCTGTTTTGAATTTCTTGGACTTGAGTGCACTTTGTATTTTGTCTTTGGGCATTACCGTACCTGCCATGGTTACTTACTATATATAGTCTAATAGTTTAGTTTTCCACTTTCAACGTACTTTTAGATTGTTATATTAGAACATAGAATAGTTTATATTTCAAAGATTGTTACAAATTTACATCTCTTTTTGTTTCTTCATATAGCATATTTCTGGCAATCTATTTCTTATTATAGCGCCTCATTTCCCTCGGGCATGCACCTTTCTATCATCTCTTGCCTGAGGTGTTTTTGGAGCTCAGTACCTTAAGGGCACTTTTTGCCTTTGACTACCTTGATTAGGAGAAGGCCTAAAAATGAGTTTTGATAGATTATATCTTACAACTGTACCTGTATGGTTCTTCAGCATTTATCTCATGAAGTAAGCAAGAAACTTATATACTTGAGATTTGTAACCCCAAGTATTTCATTTAGAAGTTTAACAAATATTTTTCAACTGATGTCAACCTTATTAACTTAGCTCTTGTTCGATTACGTTGTATGATTCCAGATAGAACTTTATAATAGCATGGTAGAAAAAGAGGGTACGAGTGGTGAAAAAGATGCATTGAAGGCATATAAAGCTGCACGAGATGGGCATGAGCATATCACTGAGTTGGATGAAGGAGATGATGTGTCCTCGGCACTCATAGAGAAAGTAAGGCCCATCTTTTTGGTCTTAAAATACCACTGGAACCAACTGTCCATTTTTGCACTTATCATTGTTCAAATGCCTTCAGGTTGATGCTATGCTCCAAAATCTTGAGAAGGAAATAGATGATGTCGATGCAAAAATAGGTGATGGGTGGAGACTGCTTGATAGGTTTGTACCTGCTATTTGATTGTGCACGTTTCATTGGTTGCTTGTCTTTGTTGAGGACCGTTTCAGCTCAAAAGCTTAAATTGTTAAGAGAATAATAAACCGGACATGAATGTTTTTGTTATTATTTGTGATATTCCTTTGAAGTTCAAGAGTGGGTAAAGCATACACTAACCATACAATTTGGACTGTAAATGAAGCTTGAATTTGTTTTACCTTAGTTATTAAATAAATTAACTTAATCAATGTATCAAAACTTGTTTAGAAAAGGGAAGCTTTAAAAATTGATGTTTTGCTCATTAAACTTGCAAACAGCTTGGTTATTAATGAAATGTTATGTCTGTGTAAGTGTGTTATAGATACTTTATTGGTATGACATACTGCTTTTTCCATTCATCCCACCGTAAATCAGTCATGGGTGCATCTTCTAGAACTAGCTGAGGTGCTCCTTATCCTTTGGCTTCTCTCACAGTAATATAACAATTTAAGCATACTTAAAACATTTATATTTATTTTTTATAATTTCTTTTCTCATATACATTTACATATGATATAAATACAATTCTTGTTTGGTTTAATTTAAGTATGTGCATTCAATTATTTATTGTATTTTTAGTACTACTCACAAAATGCTTGGGCTAAGCTCATTTAGTAAACGTCCAATTGTGATCACAATTCTGGCTTGATTAAAGCTCAGACTTAACTTTAGGCTTGGCCTATTTCTGAAAAGCAAAACTTGAGCTTACTAAAGCTCAGATTGACCCAACTAAATTATGACCTCGCCATGAATTCATTATGCTGAAACATAACCTGGATCGAACTCTCAGCCATCCCATCTTAAGGGCTTTTAACAGCACATCAGCACCCTAGTGATCCTCCTATATTTTAAGATATTAGATTTTATGTTGTAACATTGTCTATCTAGTTATATTTAGTTTAAGTTACTCCCTAATCTAGGGGTTATATCTAGTTTGAATTCAAATTGTTTAAATTCAAATTAGTTTAAATTACTACCTAATCTTTAGGGATTCTCCATATATAATATTATATACTCTTCTCTCAATCAATTCAAATTATCATTCTACCTTAAAATTTGTGTCTCCATTATATGGTATCAATGCCCCAAAACCTCTCACTAGCCAAAGCCCCAAAATCTCACTCACCACCAAACTGCATGGACTCCTCCAACCTAGCACTGGTTTTGTTGCAGTGGCAGGAACCAATGTGGTTAATGTCGACCACGCCTCTGCGCAATAGAGCATCATTGTTCAATTTAACCTTGCTATACAATTACCTATCAAACTCTAGTATGTTTGGCAAACAAACAAGCATCACAAAACAGAGTTTCAACAAAAAGGTTTGTGAATAGTTTAGGAAAGAGTTTTTATAACAAAAAAAATTTTGGATGGCTTAACCATATGTGCCACTTGATAATCTCTACGGGCATCCTTACTAACTCCAAGGTAGCCTTGACCTGAGTCTTGAACAATATCCATCACATACAAGCCATAATGCGACCTACCATTGCCAATCTTCCTCCTTGTGTGAATATCTTGAAAGACACAATGGTCAGGGTAGAAAATCAATTTACAGTTTAGATCTTTGGTGATAGAATTGATAGACAAAAGATTAAGAAACTCAGGGACATGGAGTACAGATGAAAGTGTAATGTTATGTGTACAAGTCATAGAACCAGTCCCACAAATTAAAGATACAAACTCATTGGCAATCTGAAAATTTTCCCCATTAGAACATGAAGAATAGTTGAACAAACCTTTGGAGGAGTCGGTCACCTATCTATTCGGACTAGAATCAATAATCCAACCGGGAAATTGAACATTATAAGCCATACGTGAGTGCACATAATTAAAAGTGCTACCCATAGAGGCGTGAAGCTTGGTAAGGAGATGTCGGAGATGTTGAATTTCATCCGAAGAGGGGGAAGCTTCTTTAATGTGGATAATAGAGAAATTATGGATAATAAGGAAATTAGGAGGTAAAACACCAAAGATTAGAGAAAATAACTTAGAAAAAAGCAAAAACAGCACAAACCAAAAAGTGGCCGGTTCATGGAGGTGCCTAGCGGCAGAGGACGGTAGTCGAATTTTGGGATTTTGTCGGCAGGAGGTTGAACTGTTCAACGGTGGCGGTAGTGAGTCAAACATAGACCCAAAGAGTCGCAAATCGTAATAAAATACACTTTGCCCAAAAACATTCAAGCAGTGCATAAGGCATTGGACGATGGCTGGACTCCAAAATCTGGTTGGCCGGAGGGCGATTGATCCAACTGTGGCGACGATGAGGTAAACAAAGGCCCAAAAATCGACATTATGTTGGATATATGCTTCCTTCCAAAAATGGCCGAACAATGTGTGGCAGCGCTTGAGCTGGACTTCTGCAACAAGAAAGTTAGCGAAGGCTGGTCAGGCATTGGGCAACCGTCCTTAGGTGGCGGTTACAGCTAGGGAGGGAGATAACCCAACCTCCAAGTTTTGAATAGATAGGTTGAATTGAACAATGGTGGCTTGATGGCTAGAGGTATTATTGGTGTTAAACCATTAACCATAGTGGTGGATGCCGTTGCCGGCGATTGAGGATTTGAGGAGGCCATGGGATCGAAAAGCTGGTGAGAGGGTTTTTAGTGCTCTGATACCAAGCAGTAGCCAGCAGATTTGAGAAGGAAAAGGGGATCTGATTTGATTATAGAATGGGTATAAAAAGCTACAAGAGTTGACTCGCTAGATATAGGAGAGAGAATACAAATACAATAGGATTATTTGAAAATAAAAATAATAGCAATAAGATCCTAAAGAATCAATAATGATACAACAAAAGAATTTGAATTATTCTAAAAAATAGCAAGATCCCTATGAGATAACAGAAAAATAATGATAACAACGAGATCCTAGGGAACTGAAGATGATGTGTCATTAGTTTCTGGTTAGTCAAAGCTTGTTTTCTTTGTAATTTCAGTATGTCATTATTTATTTCACATTATATGAATAAGGAGAGTGGGAAGAAAGTTAACCCTACGTGGGAAATGTAATCAGTGAGTTCTAATCTCAGCATGAAACATTAAATTTATAGGACTATGGTACTAGACAGGGTCAGGGCATTAAACTCTACTAATTGCATCCTCTAATTACTATCATCATGCAACATGAATGTGATACAACCCCCTGCAATGTCAATTCACAACACAACCAAAATGGTGGCTGGAGATGGCCAAGACACTGTTACAAGGATGAAACACAACCAAGAAGAGAACACAAACACAGAAATGCAAATAGAGACCCCGCAGCTCCCCCCACACAAACCTACCAATTGCCTACCTCACTCCTCAGCTTTTCCTACACAAATAACCCCATAGTGGCCATGCACACACAAACTACCCGTACAGCAGTAATGCCTAGTCAGTACTCTTTTCTGCCTCTCCACTATTCTCATTTCCATTGGGCCCTCCCACAATTTCCAGCCCAGCAACCTTGGGCTGAGTTTTACCCTTCCTACCCCTCCTCTTGCATGTATTTAGTAATGGAAGCCTATCGGTATGCAGCTAGCCCTGCAGCCATATCATAGTGCCATGCAACGTTGTAGAATAGTTCGGTCTTGTTTGAGCTTTGTGCTATATTTTTGGAATTGTGTTTCTGTCTTTATCTGTTTCTTCTCGAACTCATTCAACTCAATTATTTCACATAGTTATAATAGAGGTCCTAATTGAAATTGAGCTAGGCTCAACATTAAACTGTATTTTTTATACTATCTAAAAAGGATCCGCTTACTTTAGAAAGGCAAAGATATTTTTGTATTAGTAAAAAATTAGAAACATGTTTGTTACAGAGGAGGAGGAATCTAAAATTGAAATATATCTATCAGCTGCTAGAGGGGGAGATTCCACTTAGAGGACAAGGAAGAGAATTTGTCTCTTTCAATTGTACGAACTTAAATTTCTTTATAGAGTTCTTATGCTTCTTGTGTCCAGGACTTTTGTAGTTTCACTCCCCCTGCACATGAACTTCCATCCTCTTTTTACAAGGGGGGGAAAAAAGATCGTAATATTCTCCATATTTTGTGATGGGAATCAATGATAAAAGGGAGAAATGATGGAAATTCTAGCGTTTCCAATTGTCTTTTTATTTTGTTGGATTTGGCTTGTCTTTTTTAATTTTGGGGGAAACAGTTGCATCCTGCCTTTATTAGTGTGCTTCCAGCTTGCTTCCATTTTTAGTACTGTTTGTTATAGCTTGCTTACTTTCGGTGGACACAACTTTCTTCTATTTATATTTTGAAAATTATTATTTGGCTGTATTAGTGGTTTGCCTTATATATAGGTAACTCATCCTATTTTGTAGGCAGATTGTTGGATTAATGTATTGCGATTCATTTCTTCTCCTCCCTCTAATTTCTGTTTCTCCCTTCCTCTTTCTTCTCTATTCTCCCTCAATTTCTTTACTTCCTCCCTCAATTTCTATATTTCCCTACACTTGTCCTGCATCATTTTGTGATTAGTACCTATCCTCATCCTAAAAAATAAATGTTTATCCAATTTCATTGAGCAGAAATCTTACTTCTTGCATCGAATAAGTTTATTGAAAGATTTCTGTAATTTTATAACAAGATATCCTTCCTTTATGCCTTTAGCCGGACTTATGGACTCTTGATATTTTTTATGACTTCTGGATCCTGGTCTCTTAATGTTGATATGCTGCCAACGATAACTTGTATTGGTATTGATCATTTTCCAGAGATTACGATGGGAAAGTAACTCCTGAAGAGGTTGCAGCTGCTGCAATTTACTTAAAGGACACATTGGGCAAGGAGGGAGTTCAAGAGCTCATCAGCAATCTTTCTAAAGATAAAGGTGTGTTTTCTTCTCCCCTTTGAAGCTTGTACTGCTTGTTAATTCTTGCCATTGCCTGCTCTAATGCATTCTTTTTTATAAAACAAAATGAAAAGGAACTCTTTTCCTGTATTTATGATAGGAACCTCGGCAAGAACAAGAAAATAACAAAACCACAAGTGCAATATCAGCACTTCGGAAAGAAAAGACATCTCATATAATTTACTAATGATGTATAAACTGAACTACTGAAGTGAGGGATATTTTATAATGTTATTGCCTAACAACCCCATAATTAGTATGCTAGGATGTAGGAATTGCAAGAGAACATGGGACACTAGATAGGACCTAATACTACTGGACTAATAGAACAGAAAAAAACAGAAAAAACAATAACCAACGTAAAGTTAATAAATAAATAGTGGCAGAGAAATAAATGAAACGTGGGATACTAATTGCTATCCACTGGAGCATATAAGCTGGACGTATGCCCAGCAGTTGCAGCAGGGAGACCATGAGCTGATCTCCCTTTTTTCTTGGGCTTCTTATGGGTTTGGAGTGATTTGGGTTGGATGATGTTTGGGACATATCAGTTTGGGGAATGATCTTGAAATTCAAATAAAAATTGCCTATTATTCTTGAATTATAATATTAGTGTAATATTATAATCAAGATTTGTGGAATCCCTATTTCTTGATTATTAATTACCTATTTTCAAGAGAGTGAGACTATATATATAGTCACCAAACTCGCCTAAAACCCTAGCCCAAAAATAGTGTGAAAAGTCGCCTATCTTGAGGAGAGAATAGGGACGTTCGACTAACCCTAAAACTTAGGGTTTTGGAGGCGTTTTGGTGAGAGAGAAGGAGAGAGGCGCCATGAAAGTTGTTCTTGGTTCATCTCTTGAGTGCGCCACTTTGGTCCTTGGATTTCAAGAAATGTTCTTGAAATTCCAAGATTGTAGATCGAGTCCCAAGATCTCTTTGAGAAGTGATTGGAGGCTAGCACCTGGGTATCTGCCAAACTGTTCGTGTGGACTTCTTGGAATCGCGCAAATTTCAAAGCAACCGTTTGATTTAGGCTAGGAAGCATGGACACTTCATTTTGAAGGCGTGTCGCCGTGTCAGACACGTGTCAGTGTCCGACACTCGTATGACACCGACACGACACATATCCATAAATTTTAGAATATAAATCAATTTTTTGTAACTTTAACATGATAGGCAAGAGAAAATAATAATAGATATCACATATATTATGAATAAAAATTGTAATTTTTAATTTCTTCATTAAAAATTATGAATATTTAATTATTTATATATATAAATATATGTCGTGTCGTGTCGTGTAATTTTGAGAGTTTGACGTGTCGCCGTGTCCGTGTCCGTGTCATGTCCCGTGTCCGTGTCAGTGTCCCGTGTCCGTGTCAGTGTCCATGCTTCATAGGATTTAGGTAAACTTGTTTTCTCGCTGGTATAAACACCAATAGTGGATCCTAGGTGGAGATTATTAATTTTTGCGAAAATTTCAATTTTGCACTTTTTCCGCTGCGCTCGCTCTATAATCTCAAACAATTATTAATAGGCGTTAGGTGCAGCAGTTATATAACTGTGCAGCAGTTATATAACTGTTGCATTAGTTATTTAGTTATTCTGTTGTGACAATTAGTTATTAGCAAGGTTATTAAAACCGGANAAAAAAAAATCACGAGAAAAAAATAAACCCTAAGTACTAGAAACAACGCTTATCAACTATTCACTTTTGGAACAACGCTCCAAGACGTTCCTTTGCCTCCGATTCTTTCGATGGCGATGTGCCGATCTTTTTCCCTCATCTCTCTGCCAAATCGTGATCTGGTAGCAATGGAGGAAAGAACAGAGCATCTTCAAGCGACTATCTCTATTGATTTGAAGATCAGATCTGAGTTCGTCTTCTTAATTCTTCCTCCTAATTCCACTTACTCTCTCACTCCCACTCCCCTTCATCTTCTTCTCCTTCTCAATCTCACTGTTAGACTCTAGATTTTGCAAAGCCTACCAAGCTCAACAAGTGAACCGGATGAACCCTCAAAACCGCCGGTTCAGTCCGGTTTTCCCGGTTCTTGACCGGTTTGAGCGGTTCTTGGCCGGTTCTCTACTTGCCCGGTTCTTGGAGAGGCCCGGACCGGACTAGTGCCCGATCCCCGGTTGGACCGGCTGGTCCGGTCCGGTTTTAATAACTATGGTTATTAGTGTTCGTGTCAATTACTCTCTTATAAATACCTGATCTAATGCCTCTTCTCATTGAAACATTATTGGTGGAATATTATAAGAAATTATTCTCCTCACCCTCTGTTTCTCTATCTTGATGTATCTTCTGGGTGGTTCCTGTCTCTAGCCTCTATCTTATCAAATGGCATCAGAGCTTGGTTTCAAAGAAACCAGCAAGATTATAGACAATGCCAACAACATTCCTATTTTGGTATTGTTGGCTTCCGTCTAGATGTTTTGTGGTGGTGTTTTTGCATAGGGGTGAGTACGGGCTGGGTTGGGTTGGATTTGAGGGAAATCTCAACCCAAACCGCACACATCAATTTGCGGGTTGGGTTGGATTTTGTAATTTTTAAAACTCAACCCGAATCAACCCAACCCGCAAAGTTGCGGATTGGGTTGGGTTGAACCTGCGGGTTGAGTTTGCAATTTTTTTTTTATAATTTTCATTACAAAAAAATATTATTATAAATTTGTGAGTAGTAAATAAAAAGACTTACACATAACAAAAGTTAAAAAAATATAATTTTATAAATATAAATCAATTAAAATGTACTCCATATCATGTAAATGTAATACATATATGTAATAATGTAAATTTTAAAATTAAAATATCTTATTTATAAAGAACTAACAATATAAAATTATAAATACATAAAAAAACATACAAATTTATATAAAAATACATAAACATATATAAAAACTATTTATATGCGGGCTCGCGGGTTGGGTTGGGTTGAGAAACTACGAACCCGCAACCCAACCCACAGGTGTGCCGGTTGAAAATTTTGAATCCCACCCAACCCACGAACCCGAACCAACCCAACCCATAGCTACAGGTTGGGTTGGTTTCTGCAGGCTCGCGAATTGGGTTGCTCACCCCTATTTTTTCGATTTTATATTGGGTCAGTGGTGATCCTTTGAGTTGTCTACTTGGTTTGAATTGTATTTTGGTTTGCCTTGTATTTTGGCTTTAGTGTTGTTGCTTGTAAGTATTCTGATTCTTTGTGTGAAGACGTTTAGTGTCTTTGGGTCTATGGGTCTGTTTGGTGTCTTCTTTGGGTCTCCTAACATGTCATTAATGATGGTGGATCTCCTTTGGTGTCTCCTTTGTGTGGAGCCATGTGCTACCTTCTCCTTTGCCACAATCACTTTGTCTCACCATTTTTGGTGTCATCAACCCTTGTTCTGGCTACTTTAATAGGTTTTTGGTGCTTTTTGAGACACCACGTTTGAGTCCACTAGAGATTACAACTCTTTTGGATGTTTTGAGATCACTGTTTATGGTGATAGTTTGAGACAACACCGACAGAGAATTTGGTGGATGTCTGGTTTGGATTCCATAGATGTTGCCACTCTTTTGTATGTTTAGAGATCACTATTCATGGTGGCTACTTGAGATACCGTTGACAGGGAAGTCTCAAAATGTTTGTTTATGGGTGTTTTTCCTAGTTCGTTTTTTACAAGATTATGGAATATGGGATCTTTATGTTTTGGAATACCTTTGTAGCTAGTTGGGCATGATAAATATCTATGCACCTTTGTAGCTAGTTGGGCATGATAAATATCTATGCACCAACCTGAGGTTATGATTCGTAATGTTGTGGATAAGATGTGTAATTTAATTTGAGATAGTAGATGTAGTAGGTGAGGTTATTGTGTACATATATCAAGGTTTGCTAATGAATTAAATATCAGAAAGTTGTTGGAAGCAATTGTGAGCTAGTTACTGTTTTGGTTGATTTGGTAAAGTGAAGTTGAGGAAGACTAGTGAGGAGAATAGAGTGATTGAGTGGAGGAAGATTTGAAGGGAAGAACTTTCTAATTGTAAGTGAATATTACTTTGTGGCTTAATACAACAACGAGACCCATCCCCTATTTATAGGACTCAATGGAGAGCTCTAGACTCTCTCATAGCTACAACTCTCAACTAACTACATTTAATACATAACTACACTTCTTTAGATAATTCTAGACTATGGATAGTTCTAGATTATGGACTAAGTACAAATGTTCTAAAGACATGAAATGGGCCTAAATATAAAATATTGTAATTATTAAGTATTGGGCCAAAATCTAGTTTATTTCTAACAACTTTTCTCCTTCTGGTCAAGTTGACAAAACTAAGCATGTGTATGAAGGAAAAGAAACTTTAAACATGCCTAGTGTGTCTTGTTTGGAGAAAAAAAGAAAGAGGAAATAGAATGAAGCTAAGACACTGGGAAACTAATACTATCCTCAGTAGTCAGCACGCATGTCCTAGCTGAAAGCTCTTGAAAGTTGAAACCATTGTTGCATCTGTTTTCTGCCCCAACAGGCCAAACAGATTGACTGGATTTTGTGGTTTTCTTTTTGCTGTTTCAACTTCCTAATAGCCTCTATAGACTTAAATTCCCCTTTTGATTGCTTGCTTGATGGACCCTTGAATGTTAAAACCTACCAAGAAAAAAAAAAGAAAAGAAAATAGGGGATGTGGGTCTAGGGAAAACCAGGCCTCGGCCCAATTCTGAGATGGATGAGCTGGCTGGGAGAGCAGAGTGCAATAGGGGGCTGGTAACTAATTTGTCAGAGAATTTTATGTTGGCAAAGAGAGAAGAACAGTGGTGGTTGAGGTGCATTTTGGGGGGCTATTGCATATCAAGAGTGAGAAGAAAACTGGCAGGTTTGGGGGAGACCACATGACCTCTCAAAGTCAGGCACTACGACTCTGTTATCTGTTTTCCTTATAGTGTTGCTGTATCTGTATGACGGAACCTCCATTACTGTTTTGGCTGAGTTCCTGTCCAGTATTGAGCTCTGTTTAGAGTATTGTTAAGGTGGGGATTCATCTTAGCAGGGAATATCGATATTATTGTACTAGTTTTCCATCATTGCCTAATGGCTGAAAGCGTATTTAACTGATGAAAGATCATATTCCCAAAATCTCAATTAGATGCGGCTGCATCAAGTACCTCACTGCCTACGCTGCATCACAAAAAAGTGGCATGGCATCACCCAGCCCCCCTTGCCTATGGCCAACACCGGTATCTTTCCCGTCTCCACCACCTCGCCCGCATGGTCACATCACATGCCTAGGCAGCCTCCTCTTCTGCCTTGAACATCTTAGATGATTTATAATTTTATTCATGTATTTAATATATTACCATTTTAAATGAATAGTTATGGGAGGTTACTTAATAATTAGTATATTTATGTGTGAACATCTTCTGATACTAAATCGTAAGCAATGTGGATTGTGAAATGAACCAAGTGCCTTGGTATAACAAATTTTCTACTTTGATGTTAAGGGAGCCTTTGTTGTGCAACCACACCAGCACTAATTCATTCATCATGTCCCATCAAAGTCTGCAATTTAACATATCTGGACGAAAGTAGTACCAAGACTGGTAACTTTTCTGTGAGGTTCTTATGTTGCACCCATCATTATAAGTTACCAAAAAAAAAAATTGTAGTTATTTCGTTTACTTTTTTGTTTATTATATATTTTGTGGGGATTGGTCAAGGGAAGCTGAGGCACATCTTTAGTTGAACAGGTTGGGTACTTATAGTCTTTGCATTTTTTTGGCTGCTTCAGATGGGAAGATTCATGTAGAAGACATTGTCAAGTTGGGCAGTCGGACAGAAGACGGCAATGCTGCTGAAGATGGGACAATGTAGAGTAATATTTCATTGCACCTCCTGATTGATCTAGGGAGTTACTCTTGTTACAAAAACGGTGTAGGAATGACTTCTATTCATTGGTTTTGTTTTCTATATGTACGTAAGTGTAGTTGTCAGATGAATAAGTGGAATGTCTTGTAAATTTGTATTAGCCGGTAGATCAAACATATTAGATGGCTACCTGACTACTTAACATGAATATCCTGGTTGACTATAAACGACACGTGCTTAATGTGTCAGTTTGATTAGTGATCGATCTTGAATTTTGGATTTTTTTATTGTGGTGTGGGGGGAGGGGACCTAAACTTTACTGGTTAAGTGCCTATTTGGCAAGTTTTGTAATAAAAAGTAGTCAGTTATAAGCTAAACTATTAGGGTGCTTTTATTGCCCTCCATATAATGGATTGTTGGCCAATAAAATCACGACATGTGGAATGATGATTTGAAGGGAAGGTTTTCAAAATAGGGTAAATTGCAATTTGGTACCCTGTGGTTAGGGGCGGTTCCCCTTTGGTACCCTGAAAGAAAAATTTTTGCATTGTGGTACCCCGTGGTTTGCTCCGTTAGCGATTTGGTACCCTGAGGTTTTTTTCTGTTAGTATTTAACGGAAAATGTTAGTTAAAATGTCAAAAATCTCCCAAAAAGTCTTCTCTTATGCGTTTAAGTCCTTTCCCTTTACTAAAAAGGATCAAAACATAAAGAATTAATTATTATTCTCAATTCTTCCTCTTTTTCATCATTTTCATTTATTTTAGTCCCAAATTCTCAAAATAAAATTGTAAAGTGTCCCAAAATTCTTTTAAACATTCCAATTTAGTCCTTAAAAATTTTAAAAACCTTAAACCCTAAAATCTTAAAACCCTAAACCCTAAATTT
>QANZ01020749.1:154060-196950 GCA_003254925.1 Chamaecrista fasciculata | reverse complement strand
GTTTAGGGTTTTAAGATTTTAGGGTTTAAGGTTTTTAAAATTTTTAATGACTAAATTGGAATGTTTGAAAGAATTTTGGGACACTTTACAATTTTATTTTGAGAATTTGGGACTAAAATAAATGAAAATGATGAAAAAGAGGGAGAATTGAGAATAATAATTAATTCTTTATGTTTTGATCCTTTTTAGTAAAGGGAAAGGACTTAAACGCATAAGAGAAGACTTTTTGGGAGATTTTTGACATTTTAACTAACATTTTCCGTTAAATACTAACAGAAAAAAACCTCAGGGTATCAAATCGCTAACGGAGCAAACCACGGGGTACCACAATGCAAAAATTTTTCTTTCAGGGTACCAAAGGGGAACCACCCCTAACCACAGGGTACCAAATTGCAATTTCCCCTTCAAAATATTATGTGTTTTAATATTTTTTACTGGAAATTTTATGATATTGTTGAACTAAAAACACAAAATCGCATATTGCAACCAAACCTTAATCTTGAAGCCCTCCTTTTCCCTTTCCTCTTTCAGATGCCTGACTTGGACGCTCTTTATTTGTCAAAAATTAGTTTCTTTTTATTTCGCAAGCAAAACATTAGTTAGTTTCTCTTTGATGATAAGAAGATATACTCTGAAGAAAATGAGATGTTTTGGGAATCACAGTTGAAGAAGAAAGAAGAGGAAATAGATATTCAGGCCAAAAAAAAAAGAGGAAATAGATATAAAGAAAGTGAAGATAACACAAATAATTACAATTTATTTTATGTTAGAATGAATTGAGTTGGGAGTTACGCAAAAAGTTATTGTCAACAATGAAATAGGGAATTAATTGCCAGAAAAAAAAAAGGTCCTATAAAGTTATGGGAAGATAACGTAACAGTTTTTTTTTTGGCCAACAAGATAACGTAACAGTTAATTGTTATGTAGATAGTCAATTGTCATGCTACTAAAAAAAGTCATTTTATATAGAGAAAGGAAAGTAAACGCATAAAAGAAACTACACAGGGATCATCCTGAAGAAGAAGATAACAAGAAGAATGAGGGTCATGAACAATCTTCAAGAGAGTATCTGAACTCAGAGCAAAAGTAGCCATCCAATCCGCAACTCTGTTTACTTCTCTACGAGTGTGTGATAATCTGACTTCCCATTGTTTTTTCTGAAGCGAAATAATCCTGCTAACAATGTTGTAAAAAGGATGCGTAGGAGCACAACCACCTTTGACCAAGTTTACTGCAATCATGGAGTCACTCTCCATCCACACTTTCCGATAGCCCTACTTCCATGCCGTATCTAGACCCAAATAAAGGCCCCATAATTCTGCAGAAAGAACAGAACCGATGCCCAGATTTTTAGTGAACCTATTGAGCCAACGTCTGCTCTCATCACGAAACGCGTCGCCGCAAGCCGTACGACTACCACCATCGACACACGATCCGTCTGTATTACATTTCACCCATCCATCATCTGGAAACGTCCAACTGATCATTTTCTCCGTTAGACCAACTTTAGCCTTAGCCAGAGTAATGATGCTCTGTTGAATGCTGCGGACATGATGAATAATGCTCCAAAAACGTTATTAGTATTCCACACCTCATTAGAGAAGATGGCACAATTTCTCCCATTCCATATAAGCCATAGAGTAACTGGAAACACACTTCTCCAATCTAGTCCTTGCCACATATATTGAGACCGTAAGTTCCCAATCAACCAATCCTTTAAATTGGCCTGCGTAAAATTATTCCAATCTGCTTGAGGAACCATAGACTTCCAAAGTAATTGGACAACACTACAGTCCCGCAAGGCATGCATCACACTCTCCGCAGAAGCTCCACAATGCTGACAAGTATCCGAGTTACACATTCCTCTACTAGCTCTGTTCAAGTTAGTTAGGAGCTTTTCTTTCGCAGCAAGCCAAAGGCATGTCTTAATGCGTTGAGGCCCTTGCCATTTCCATATCAGCGACCAAATATCATCCTTTGGTGGTAACGTGTTCAAAACCAAAGATCTATAGGCACTGTTAACACTGAAAATATGGTCTTTACTAAGTTTCCAAACCACCCTATCTTCTCCATCTTCCGGCCCAGGAGGGAGAGTAGAAGCAAGACGCATAAGAATGCTAGTAAGAAGTTGAGAACGAAGTTCATCCCATCTCCAATCCCCATCAACATCAACATAGGAATTGACAGTTCTATCCAAATTGACATCCTGAGAAACGTTTCCAACCTGCACAATAAGGGGTTCATTTGTTAACCATGAATCTTTCCAAAAATTGGTAGCTGACCCATCACCAATATGCCATTTCACCCCTCTGAGCACAAACTTCCAAGCATTACGGATACCCCTCCAAACATTGGATTCAATATTTGCCTAACCACGTTAGGAATGACGCTATTCCCACAGCCATATTTAGCTCGAACAATACGCACCTAAAGCTTATCTCTTCTGGTAATCAACTCCCAACCCAATTTCATCATGAAAGCAATGTTCAAATGTCTAGTGGACTTGATGCCTAAGCCACCATTATTTCTTGGATTCAAAATATTATCCCAAGCCACCAGGTGAGGTTTTCTGTGATCATCATTTGACCCCCAAAGAAAAGAGCGGCTGATTTTATCAATATCATCACACACACTCACAAGTAGAGTAGTTGATTGCATATAATAAATGGCAATGGTGTTGAGAACTGACTGAACTAGGGCAGTTTTACCAGCAAAAGAAAGCTTTTTAAGCTTCCAAATACTCAGACGTTTCCTGACTTTATCAATAACAAACTGATAAGTGTTGCGGTTAGCCCGAGTGTGATGGAGTGGTATGCCTAGGTACTTACCCACATTTCCCGATAGCATAAAACCAGAAGATCTGCTGAGATCACTCTTAATAATATGATTAGTGTTCCTAGAGCAAAACAACTTCGTCTTCTCAATGCTGACTTTCAACCCTGAAGCTTTACAAAAAGACTCCAAGCACTCATTCACAACATTCATCTGATCATGAGTAGCATCCGCAAATAGGAAAAGATCATCAGCAAAAAATAGGTGTGAGATAGGAGGACTGCCTCTTAAAAGCGATAACGGTTTCCAAACACCACCAGTGATAGCATCCTAAATAACATGGCCTAATCTTTCCATACACATAACGAAAAGATAGGGAGAAAGAGGATCACCCTGCCGATTACCTCTTTCCATTTTAAAAGAATCAGAGAGGGATCCATTCCACATAATTCTCATATTTGCAGTAGTGACACAATGCATAATAACTGAGACAAAATGATGAGAGAGGCCAATTTGATAGAGTATCTTCAAGAAAAACCCAATTGACTTGATCATAGGCTTTTTCCAAGTCAACTTTTATAGCCACATGACCTTTCGTCCCCTTCTTCCTCTCCATAAAATGTAGAACTTCCTGAGCAATAATGATATTATCCGTACTAGACCGCCCTCCAACAAAGCTTGTCTGGGTGTAGTTGACCAAAAAGTCCATGTAATGTTTAAGACGAGAAGCAATAATCTTCGTGATGATCTTGAAAATTACATTACAAAGAGAAATAGGCCTTAACTGTTTAACATTCTCAAGGGAGTCCACTTTTGGAATTAGCACCAACATCGTATCATTAACGCTTTGAATCTTGCTAGGGTCATGAAAGCAATTAATCACGAAGTCACAAATCATCCCTCCAATAGTCTCCCAGTTGTTCTAGAAAAAAGCCACATGAATACCATTGAGCCCAAGAGATTTAGAAGCTTCCATGCTAAAAACAGCACTTTTAACATCATCATTAGTCACTTTTGCTTGAATTTCAATGAGAGCTTCCTCTGTGAGTGAAGGAAATTTAGATCTGGTAATCAAATTTTCTTCAGTGCAATATCCATCCTCAGTATACAAATTCGTGAAATACTCCACGGTCATATTTGTAAGCTCTAGCTGGTCCGAGATCCATTCACCCTCTTCATTTTTCAGCATATCAATATGGCGCTTTCGCTGTTTCATTTTGACATATGAGTGATAGAAACTAGTGTTCTTATCCCCCAAAGAAAGCCAATTACAATTAGCTTTTTGGTGCCAAAACACTCCCCCCTGGACGAGTAACTTTTCATAATCCTTCCAAAGATCACGTTGGAACGAGATGAGATGACTATTGAAACCTTCAGCTAACTTTTCACAAAAAAGTCATTTTTGTTATGTGAGATTCAACTAGTGAGCAATAGTCGACTATTAATTCTACCAATCGACTATTCTATCAAGTAATCATTTGTCTGTTTGTAGGAAAATTAATATTTAAATGATTTTAATTCAAAAATAAATGATTATTCTCATATCGCTATAATCATATCAATTGTGAAAGTAACAATCACTACCTGTTTATTGTAATGGTTAATACGATTAGTTTTTTTCAAAATTCATAAAATTTGTTAATTTTTTTTACATATTATCAAGGTTATTAAAACCGGACCAGCTATGGAACCGTACGAAGTAGGGGTTCAAGGTTCAATAGTCCAACCGGGGTTCAACCGTGGTCGGACCATTAATAATTAAATAAATTAAAAATAATATATTTAATTTAAAATAATAAAAATATACTAATAACTATTAAAAATGTATAATAAAAATAATTAAATATATTTTTAAAACAAACTTAATTTAAGATATTATTTACCGTATATTATTTAAAATATAATGGGATCTTGATAATTTTTTCTAAGATATCATCTACATAATATATTAATACACTAATTATTAAGTTATGTTAAATAAATAGATCACATAATAAAATTGAAATAAAAATTAGGGTAAATTACACTTTGGTACCCTGTGGTTTGACCCTATTTCACTTTGGTACCCTGTGGTTTGAAACTTGACACTTTGGTACCCTGTGGTATTCTCCATTAACACTTTGGTACCCTTTGGGTTTATTTTGTAATTTTAACCACAACAAATTTTACTAAAATTACATATTGACCCCAAAATTTTTTAAAAGTTTTCATTTTAGTCCCTAGATAATACGTATCCAGGGACCTATTTGTATTTTTTGAAAAATTTTTTGGGGTCAATATGTAATTTTTGCAAAATTTGTTATGGTTAAAATTACAAAATAACCCCAAAGGGTACCAAAGTGTTAATGGAGAATACCACAGGGTACCAAAGTGTCAAGTTTCAAACCACAGGGTACCAAAGTGAAATAGGATCAAACCACAGGGTACCAAAGTATAATTTACCCTAAAAATTAAATATGGAAAAGTAAAAAAGGAAAAAAGCTGGCAATTATTCATCATTAAGGACAATTAATTTTCTTGTCCATTGTGCCAACTACTACCTCCCTCTTTTCTTGAAAATAAGCACGTCCCTTTTTCAAAGAGAACTCTGACTTCTTTTTCTACCATTAATCTACCATGAATCTAGTATTTTCTACCTCTTGCCTCTTTGGTCTTCTCCTTCTTCATTTATTTTCTGCATTGTTTATCTATTTCTCATATGCTTGAACGTTTCTCCTTCTGAGTTGTCGCTGAATTCTTATCCATGGCTAATGGGGCTGTAGATTCCTCATCTCATCTCATAGTTTCGGTCAAGAAATAGAGAAAAATCACTTCTTCTCCATGGCTGATGCGATTTCTTTTCATACTTTTTGATTATTTCTTCTTCATCTCATGATTTATGTTCAAGTTCAATGGGAAAAGTAAAAAAATTAGTGGACAAGATGAACCATTTGAACCGCCGATTCAGTCCGGTTTTTCCGGTTTTGAGCCGGTTCTCCCGGTTCATTTCTGGTTTTCTAACCGAGCGGTTCTCTAAGCAGATTGGACTGGACCAGCATTCGATTTACGGTTTAACCGGTTGGACCAGCCAGTCCGGTCCGATTTTCTTAACCTTGCATATTACTCCCTCCGGTTCTGAATATCTGGTGTTTTAGAAAATCATTTTTGTTCCAAAATATCTGATGTTTTATAAATTCAAGAGAGCATTAATTATTTTTTTACCATTCTACCCCTATTAAATATAGTAGAGTCATAAATGTATAAACATTTTCCAAGTAATTTAATAGGGATAGTTTAGTCATTTTACTTCATTTTTCTCTTCATTCTATGTTGGCTAATCATTTCCTTAATCTGTGTGTAGAAACCTTAAATACCAGATATATAGAACCGGAGGGAGTATTGTGTAATCTTGATATTTGCCGGGTCAAACTTTTTTTTTCGTAGGAAAGCAATTCATTAAAAAAAAAGAGTCTTGGTACAGAGAAGCAATATGCAGGGTCAAACTTTAGTTTTTCAAAGAAGATACCTTTTCAACAGACTCTTTATTAAATATAATTAAATCACGTCAATTGTTATAATTGTAATTTGTAACATATAATTTATTGCATGCATTCAACAAGTTACATCTTAAACTATCCAAAATTATAAATGCCCAAATTATAAATGCTAGGTAAATTTTAGGTCAAGTTACATCTTACAAGTGTTTACATCAGACAATAGTTACACACCCCCCCGGCGTCAGCACAGGGTCGTCAACCAAGTAATCGTCCGTTGAGCAGTCAGTTGGCGCGGAGTCTTTCGGAGGGACATCACCTCCAGCTTGACCAGATCCACCCTCCCCATCACCGTCGTCGCCAAACAGGCCTAACCCGGGCCTGTCACCCTGGTGAGAAGGAGAGACGCCCGTAGCAATCGGGTGAGCACCCGGAACGTTTACCGCTACCCCGAGAAGCTTCCTCCCTAGGTCCAGCTTACCACTTGAGGATTCCCCTCTCTCCGTTGGATCGGCAGGACGCTCCGGACATTTCTCCAAGGGACGAACCCGGTCAACGATCACACTGTTGGCCACCTCCCGCATCGGATGTACTTCATCCAAACCCCGGGCAGCCTCCGGATGGAAATGGACAACTTGCCTCACTTCGTTGATGAACCCTTTCTCGTAAAAGCATTTCCCTTCCCACTGGAGCTGAGCCCTCTCGTTTTCCAGAGTATCCTCACGCCTCGTGGTCATCGCAGCAAGTGACAAGCTGTGAGTCGTTGCCATCCGGCCCACGACAGTCTCGTGATCACGCTTCAGCTCACTGATAGCAGCAGAGTGCTCCCGACGGAGAGCATCCATCTCCGTCTCCCAGCGACACCGCTGGACAGCTAACTCCTCGGCAGCCACCCGGGCAGCTTCCTCTCTCTTGGCGTGGACTTCCTCAAGGCGGGTCTCGAACGCCTTCCGCTCGGAAGCCAGAGCGTTCTCGGCTGCACACTTCTCCCCTCGGAGACTATCCAGCGCTGACTCATAGCCCCCCACAAGACGCTCAAGCTCTTTGCCATGCTCCTCCCCCTGGGCTTTCAGCAGCTCATCAACCTTTGACACCCCCACGGCGCGGGCATCCTCCAACTGCTTCAGCAATTCGCCCCTTTCGGCGGTAAGCGCCGACACCTGCCCCTCCAGGAGGACAACCCTCTTCTCAGACTCGGCCAATCGAGCCTTGTGCATTATGTTCTTGTCTCGGGTGTCTTCAAACTGCCGAAATAGCACCGCCATCCGGCGACAAGACTCCAAGCCATACTTGATGGCATCACCAGCGATGTCTCGAGGAAGCTTCGCCGCCATGGCATCCATATGGTCCTTGCCGGCCCGTGTACAGGATGACTCCATGAATAAGAAGGGGTTAATGCTGCTACCCAAGATATCCGCCGGCAGTACTCCCCCCCTCGGAGCCGGCACAGGGTATCGCAGATTCAGAAGGTCGGTGGGCTCCGCCGCCACCCCGCTTGACGGCCCCGCATCAGAGCCTTTATTGCCCCCTCCCGGAACAATCCCCTCTTCATCGACAAAAGCTCCGCTTCTACGTGGCGAAGTCACCCCAGCAACTGGAGGGATCACCCCCCCGGATAAAATTGTAGCCACCCCAGCAGCCAGGTCCTCCTCATCTGCCTGACTGCTGTTCCCCTCATCCACCAAGACTCCGTCTTCAGGTAACCTGGTGCCCTCACCAATGGCCAGGTCTTCATTTTCTGGTGGCGGTGTGTTCCCCCCGGCAGCCAGATTTTCTCCCTCGGGCGAGGGTGGAGCCTCCTCGGTGGCCAAGTCTTCATCCTCCGGTGGCGGGGTACCCCCCCCAGCAGGCAAGTCTTCGTCCTCGGACGAGGAGGCAGCCTCCTCGATGGCCGGCAATACGTTTGATGGAGGAGCCCCTCCCTCCTCGACTGGTGGGATGTCGGAAGTCCCACTCCCACCCACCAACTGACTTATAGTCAGCAAATCCTCCTCACCGGAGTCTCCACCAGACGACGATGCACTGTCGACCTCTATGACCCCCTCATCGACCTTCTCCCCGGCATCGTCGTTGCCCTCCAAGGCAGCCGGACTGTCCGACGATCCCCTCGGAGCAGAATAATACTGGGAAGACGCCCGCAGCTTCAGTGCGGCACTGGGATCCTCCTCAGCGTCATCCTCGTCTTCATACAAGATCAACTTGGGCCTCTTCACGGGAGGACCCTCCTCCGACGGTGAGCCGCGAGCAATGGGCCTAGCCATAGCAGTGGAGGCAACAACGGAGGCAACAGTCACCCCGCGCTCCAATGCCCGAGAGACACCCCTCCCAAGCGGGCTCCCAGTAGAAACAGCCCTTTCTCTCTTCTTCTTCTTCGGGGGAGAGACATCCCTACCACCCTCCGCAGCCGTAGGGGGCAGGAGGGGCAGACGGAGGGTGGCCTCGGAGGCAGGTGTCACAAAGCCGCCACAGCAGGATGTGGCCTTGGTGAAGTACTCCAGCCGCCCCCGGAACCCAAGGTGATGCATCACTGAAACAACAAGTCAGACACAGAACAATCAGACAAAGTAAACTCAGAAACAGAGAACTAAAGGGAAAACAGAGCGTCGTTAACTGACACTTACCCCACGTCTTGTAATCATTTCCGTCTTGCTTTGCCGCCGTTAACAGCAGCTTGACGGCTCGGTGCTCCTCGGCACTCAAGCTTTCCCTCGCCAACGCCCTCTGACCAACAACGGGCTCCGACCAGGACAAGGGGAACAGAGGATAACCCTTGTCGTCCAAATACCACGGACGCCGATCAACCGGCTCCCAGGAAACGAAGAAATGGTAGTTCACCCATTTCTTCACACTGCTAACATTGGCAGACAGTACACCGTATCTGCCGGGCTTGTTCATGCAATGGAGGCTAACCCACCCTCCATTCTTACTCTCCACCCGGTACGCCCAGAATAAGACCTTCGCGGTCAGCTCCACGCCCAGTTGAGCCGCCACGTTCTGAAGAATGGCGAGAAGCCGCCACGAATTGGGATGCAACTGAGCCGGAGAGCAATTCATGTAGTTCAGGACTTCCATCTCGAAGTCCGAGAAGGGAAACCTTATTCCCACGTTTTGGAGAACATACTCGTTGAACAAGAAGCCCCCTTCGTGAGCAAAGCCATACCTCTCACTGCCGAAGCCCTCGACGCCCTCCTTAATGTGACAGGCAACATGCCCCAGTCTCCTCATTGGAGTACCCGGAGCAAAGTACGTCTCGTTCAAGGTTGCGAGTTCGGCAGGGTCCGCGAACCTTGACCTCTCCAAGGTGATTTTGGGGTCGATAGGCACGTTGCAGGGCAGCCCTTGGGGCGACGCCCAGGCCACTACGCCTCGGGCACGACACAGAGCCTCGGCGCCGTCAGCCTCCGCGCGCATCAGCTTCGAGTGAATGCCCCACCACAGGTCGGGCTCCATGGTGGGACCACCCCAGCCAGTCTTCATGTCTTTCCGTTCAGTGACCGTATACCCCCTCTTCACAGCAGTCACTGGGTCGAGGTAGCGAGCAACTGGAATTCCATCGTCGGGAGTCGACGATGAGGCACCACCTTTCCCCCCCTTGCGATTCGGGATGTTCTTCGAAGGTTTCACCATTGTCGATGGTTTCAGAGTGCTCGAGTTCTGACTTTCGAGTTTGCTGTGGAGAAATCGTGGGAACGAAAAATAGGGGAAGAAGAGGGAAATGGCAGTTTATAATGGACCGTACAAAAATTCAAAAATAAAGCAGGCAGTTGAAAAGACGCTGCCGACGTCAGCAACTTGAAAAACCGTAAAACTTCCTCCACACATTTCTCATTTCCCAGGCCACGTGTCACCCAGACTCTCCAACTTCCGCGGAGAGAAGTCCAAAAGACTAAGGGTTTTCGGAGACCGAAGGTGCCCCTCGGAAGCCTACGACGTGGACTCCCCCTCGGGCATTTCGGAGGGACTAGTGATATACACTCCTCGGAATCACCCCTCGGAGGCCGATGGCGTGGACCCCCTCCCGGACCTTTCGGAGGGACTGGTGATATACACTCCTCGGAATAGCTCCTCGGAATCACCCCTCGGAGGCCGATGGCGTGGACCCCCTCCCGGACCTTTCGGAGGGACTAGTGATATACACTCCTCGGAATAGCTCCTCGGAATTAATATCAAGAGCATAAAGGATACCCGACGGGGAAGCCACCCAGGCAGGTCCCCTCCCACTCAAGCATTTAATGCCAAGATATTGGCATTAAATGCAAGGATCCTTGAAAGCACGTGACAGGACAAGAAGGACACGCAAAAGGACCAAAACGCCCCCTGCGCGCAGACCAAACAATGAAAAGCACTCTTGGCTATCACTGACAACCAGGAGGGAAGGTTGGAAATCCCACCGTACCCTGGCGGTGATAGCTGTCACGTCAAAAGTAGAAACCTACACCAACCCCCTTTTTCCTCACACATCCCGAGTACACCCCTAACGTCTCAGAGAGACCTCGTACGAACATGAGACAAAAGGGAAGGAGGATAAAAGGAAAAGGGGAGACCTTTCTAAGGTAACGACTCTCTCTCTCTAAAAAATATTCAAACTCTCCATTATTCTCTCTCTAACTTAAGCATCGGAGAAGAATCGCAGGGAACCCCCTGTGCATTCTCGTTTGCAGGATCCGACGACCTCTACTTGCCGGAAACTGCCCCTCAACTCAGTTAGATTTAGTTAGATTTATCCTAATCCAGCTTTGTAGTTTTCAGTTACAATTTAGTTAATTTTTTCTTACAATTTTTGTCTTAAATTTTTTTAAAAAGTTTCACTTTTCGATTCCAATGAATGGATCATATCTCTCTCGTTGTAAGTTCAAATGCGATAATTTTAGAGTTACATATTGTTTTTAACGAGTTTCTTTTTTTTTTTTTGCCTAGGAAATTGTTAGCAAACAAGGTCAAATTGGCTAGTGAACCATTGTTTCATAACCAAATGAACGAAGTTAATTATATTTATCTTGTTTCAAGTTTAATTACGATAAATTCGGAGCTATGGGTTAATCGACGCGTCTTATTTTTGCTTATAAGGTCAAATCAAACTCGAAAAGTAGGTTTGAGAGGAAAAAAACAAAAAAATTATAGAACATTGGTACCAAACTCACTTCAAGGTCTTATTTGACCTCATTTGCTATTGCTATGAGACTACGAGAAGAAAAGAAATAGATATGATTATTTTCGCTACGAAAAAATTATATAACATTGGTACCAAACTCACTTTAAGGTCTTATTTGACCTCATAGCTCCAAACTCGCTGCATTTGGACTTGAAAAGAAATAGATATGATTATGTTCGATCATTCAACCATGAAATGAGTGACCCACTTTCGAAGCTCAATTAGACCTTGTTTGCTAATGGTTTCAATTGAACAAAGAAAAGACTAGTAAAAAGCAATATGTAACTTTGAACTTATGACATTTGAACTTGAACAAGATAAATATGACCATATTTAGTCACTGTAACTAAAAATAAAACTTCTGAGAAACTTATATTATCAAAATTGAAAAAAAAAAAAAAAGAAAGAAAGAGGTCTAGATTGCATGTGATCCTAAAGATTAGAGATCAAACTTTAGTCTAAATGTTATATTAAATTTAATATCACACATTAAAAGTTTAATCCACATTTTAACTTTTTATAAGAAAAATATGTGTACCTTAAGTGTTAGATTTAGAATGAGATCAACTATAATTTAATTAAAGAATTGAAAGGTTTAATATAGTTTGTTCAAAATTTTAATTTCTTGAGGGCATAAAGAATTGTTTTATAATATATTATATATTGAAATATCAAATTTTCAAATTTGTGTTTTATATATGACTTAGATAATAAATCTATTTACTGCGTGTTTTTGATAAATTATATACTATAAATAGCATAAAATATTTTTTAAAATATAATTATAATTAAAAATAACTTTCCAGATCTTTAAAAGTTTTTCAAAAGTTTATAACCTCTTATTATTAACTATTTTTTATACATTATAATTTTAAAATGATTTATGTTTTATAAAAACACTTTTTTTATTCTTAAATTTTGTATTAGTTTTTAATTTCCCTCCTTATTTATTTACTGTCAATTTTATTTCTAAAGCTTTATATTTTAATCAATTTTATCTTTTGTTTTGACTTTAGTTAAATATTAACAATAGATTTTACATGACTTTTAATATGTAATTTAAAATTGATAAGAAAAGAAATTTAAATTCTAATTTAGATTAAAACATATAATAAATTCTGTTGTTAATTTATTTAAAAAATAAAATTAATTAGGCAAATTTAATAATTTAATAATAAATAAATATTAGAAATGAAATTAAATGAAATGATGTTGGCTTGAAACTTGAAAGTATTTATTGTCGAGGTAAAACTTGTATTAATTTCATTTTGTGCATTCGAGGAGGCAGGAGCAGCGAATTCAGCATTGAATGGAATGAGAATGAGAAAGGCACTTGTGAGATCGTGGTTATTGGATCCCAGTTCTAACGCCCCCGGGTGGAGACGAACGAAATCCTTTTTCAGAAACAATTCCCACGAACACGAAGCATCTCTTTGTACGTTTCAGGCTTCCGATTCCGATCCTGATTCTACAGAGCCAAAAACCATTGATGCAGGCTCATCTAACCGCAAACCCATTAGTTTATGGCCGGGCATGTACCATTCGCCTGCTACACACGCTCTGTGGGAAGCGAGATCCACTTTATTCGAAAAGCCTGTTTCTTCTCAATCTCAATCTCAATTTGCTGGCGTTGCCAAAACTCCTTCTCAAAGTAGGACTAGTATTTCTTACAACTTCTCTTCTGACTACATTCTCAGAGAGCAGTACAGGAACCCCTGGAATCGAATTAGGATGGGGAAGTTGGTGGAAGACCTTGATGCTCTAGCTGGAACCATTGCCTTCAAGGTAACTTGACCTAATCTTGTTGCTATTTCCTAACTCTTTTCATCTGCAACTGTTGGAATGATTTAATTTGCTATTTTGCTTACAAATCACTTTATTATCTATAAATTTTATTCTTGAGAAAGATGTTAAAGTTTATTTACCATCATTTGGACAGCACTCCTGCAATGAAGATGGCATAACAAGGCCTCTTATATTGGTTACTGCCTCCGTGGACAGGATGGTTCTAAAGAAACCAATCCATATTGACATTGATTTGACTATAGTTGGTGCCGTTACGTGGGTTGGCCGGTCATCAATGGAGATACAGCTGGAACTCAATCAATCAAAGCAAGGTCAAGGTGCTAGAAAATTAATAACTGCGCAGTGTTTCATAAATTTATCGCGTAAACTTAAAATTTGTTGAGGTATGAAAATAACCTATCAACAGTGATTTGGACATTCAACAGGAGTAATATTTTATTTAGGATCGAATTTAGTGTAAACATTGTAATTTTAGTACGAAAAAGTTTGAATAAAGTTTATGGCTGGATTGTTAACTGTTGATTGTGCTGAAAATTGAAACGTTGGCAGGGAACTTTAATACCTCAGACTCACTTGCTCTTGTAGCAAACTTCACATTTGTGGCTCGTGACTCTGCCACCGGAAAGTCAGCCTCTATTAACCAGATCTCACCTGAAACTGAACAAGAAAGATATCTCTGGGAAGAAGCAGCGCAGAGGAACAAACTAAGGAAACAAAAGAGAGCAGAATGTAAAGGTGGAGAGAATAGAGACACTGCTAGGCTCAATGAACTATTGGCTGAAGGGCGTATTTTCAGTGACATGCCAGCGTTGGCCGACAGAGATAGCATCCTGATGAAAGATACTTGCCTGGAAAACTCGTTTATTTGCCAGCCACAGCAAAGAAACATTCATGGTCGTATTTTTGGAGGATTTTTGATGAGAAGAGCCTTTGAACTTGCCTTTTCAACAGCTTACGCCTTTGCTGGTGTGGCACCCCATTTCTTAGAAGTTGACCATGTTGATTTTTACAGACCCGTAAGTATACTGACGAGTGACAACTGACCTTGACCGACCACACTTCATGTTCCTATAAATTGAGTTTTTCTTGAAGATTCTTATTTTACTCTCTTGATTCTGGAAGATGCAACAATAGTACTTACTTATTTAAACCATTCGCTGGGTTCAGTGGGCATGCCAGTCGGAATAAAGTGGTACCATCTAATTGTTATCTTTCAGGTTTTGGAACTTCTAAAGGGGCCAGATCGTCATCATTACTGATAACCTCTTTCCACAAAATTAATTTTTTAGTTCCTTTTACACTATTTCCCGATTATTTTTAGTTTCTGGAACATGTTCCAGGGCTGAGAAAAGGTTAAATATCTTGAAGTGTCTCGTAGAAAAGAACATTTATCTTGATATTTCAACGAAGACAATACAAATATTTTACTTGATGATGCAGGTGGACGTTGGAAATTTTCTTCGTCTCAAGTCGTGTGTTCTGTACACAGAAGTTGAAAACTTGGCTGAACCTCTGGTGAATGTGGAAGTTATTGCGCATGTTACAAAGCCTGAGCTCCGGTCCAGTGAGGTGAACACTGACATTAAGTTTTCTCTCAAGGAAAAAAAAACAGAGCAACGTGTTCCAGTAATTGTTGTCTGGAATCTGGATACACCTTCCCAGACCAAATGTTATTATCAGCTTAATATATATATACATATATGTTCTTTAATAATTAACAGGATACAAAAATAAATGCCTTACTCAATTCTTTTATGTTTTTCTTCATACAGGTGTCCAACAGATTCTACTTAACGTTCGGTGTTAATCCAGAGGCCATAAAAAGTGGAGGGAAGATTCGGCATGTTGTTCCTTCCACAGAAGAGGAAGCACGTAAGGTGCTTGGTCGCACGGATGTTGTAAGTACTCCTAGGCCCTAGCACAGCGATCTACTTATCTTTATGAACTTACCGTGATCATTTCTGAATATTCTTGCCTGGCAGATTAGGCCTATAAACTGTTGGAATTTTTCATTAAAATTCCTACAGATTAACATTAATTATTGTTATATTTGTTTTTATATTGATTAAGTAATTTAATTTTGTAATTAGAGATGAGAATATATTTGGGTCCTTGTTTGTATGTGGTAATCCATGATGGTCAGATTTTCCACGTACCTATTTGGCGAAAACCACAACTCACAGCCTAAGAATATTAATAATTATACCATTAAATTACTAATTTAGATATTGAGCTATTTTGCGTCAAAGTTTAAATCATATTTTTGATGAGCCTATCATATCTTATACATATTTTAAATTTGAATTTTGAGCTAGAAGCATATCAAATATTTGATAAAAAAGTTATTTCTTCAGGAATTTTTCCTATTTTGTTCAAATCTTGTCTATATAATGGTTTCTCTCTTCAAAACATTTTTTTATAGGTTTTCACCGCAAAACTTAATAACCCTAATTTATAAAACACTCTAGGATAATATGGTTGAACATACTCTTTGATCAGGTTTGATTATGATATTTTGGCACCTCTAAGTTAGTATATTTACCTATAATAATTTATTTATTTCTCCCGATTTGTTTTAGAGATTTCGTTTATATAATTTGCTTTAATCCCTATTTTTCTTTCAAATAATATCAGAGCCTAAGGTTTAAGTTCTTGATTTCATTGATATTTGAGATCTATAATCTGAATTTCAAAATTTCTAATTCCTGGTTAGGTTATTAAGTTTGGTTCAGATCTGTTTTGCTATATTCTTTACATTAATCTTATTTGTTGAAATTTGTTTCTGGTTCATCCCATGTTGATAAATTCTGGATGAACTCCTTATTTTGTTGTTTTGTTCATCTGTGATTGTGGGGTATTATGAAGTCAAAATCCAAAATTAAAATTGTTTGATTTGTTGCTGGATGTATTCACATGCCCTCTCTCTGCGATTTATTTGTGAGCAAAATTTGCTTTGACTCAGGAAAATTACATCTGTAATCTTGAGGAATTTTGCAAAGCCTAATGAAATTTCTTGATTGTGATTTGTTCAATGAGATGATTATTCTGCAAAACTGATGCCACATTCTTAGTTAGAATAATATGATTGTGGTTTAATCTTTGTTGATAGTTAAAATTTGAATTTGGATTTGAATTGTGTGTTGATTGTGTTCTTACCATCGTTAAGCCACAATTAATATACAATTTTGTAAACGTGCTCATTCGTATGTGATCTAACTATTATTTGTTTGTAGCGCTTCCAAAGTTTCTCGTATCCTATTGAAACATAGTATGCATTTTGTGCAACATGTTATTGATTACTTAGTTCAGTATTTTTTTTGAAAGTCTAATGGTTAATTAATGTTATCCTAGTGGGAGATTGTTAGATTTTGATTATTTGTGTAACTATTTCTCATTACTGATTCAATTTCGTTTTTCTTAATATCCTTGCATCAATTTCGTTAGATTTTGATTGAGACAAAATTTTATTCTATAGCAGCTTTTGTGAAAATGACTTGAGTAAAATCTTATTTTTATATTGCACATTAATTTTACCTTGTTAAGTCTTGTCGTAGTCTTAACTTGTCTCATGGATCCTACGTTAAGTGAGTGCCTAAGAACTTCAATATGCACTCTTGTACCGTTAGTGTCGCCTTGTTCAAATGAGGAGTTTTCCAAATTACCTCAGGTAATTTTATGAGAATCCCTTGTGCTTCTGCTATTAGTATTTGTTTTGGCTCATGTGGATACTCTCCCAATTATAACTTTTTTGTTATAATTGTAAGGTATTGAAAAATCATATGTTTGACCTTGTAAAATATCATCCAATTAAAATTGTTTACTGCTTGGATGCAGATTACGTTAGTTGTGTAGATAGTTTAAGTCTGCACTAGACAATTGTTTGTTATTTGAATTGCTTTGCTCATATGAGCATGTTGTACATTTTTATAATGTTTCGAACTTGTGGAAGTCCGAAGATACATTTATTGGATTCAATCCAATTTTGGCCTAACAAGGCATCTCATGCAATTTGATTATATTTGTTGGATTCAATCCAATTTTGGCCTAACTTTGGCCTTTGAAAGGAATTCGGCGCAATTTGATTACGTTTGTGGGATTTAATTAGTTCAACTTTAACCTTTCAGAGGCAGTTGATGTAATGTAATTACAATCGTTGGATTTAGTTCAACTTGTGATCTTATTGTATTCAGTTGTTTTTCCCTAATCAGATTCAATATTTTGTGTTATCTCACGACTAGATGTTGTAGTTATTTAGATCTAGATTTGTTTAAATATTGAATCCGACATTATTATCTTTTAGACTCGTTTGATTCACATTTATGATGAACATTTCGATTATCTTTTTGACTAAAGGCTTACTTGTGGTGTTGTTGGAAACTTTTTTATAAGCATTAGTTTAATGGGAGTCTGAGATAAGTCTTTATAGACTTTCGATTTGAGATGACATTTTGATATCATTTTATAGTCTATCTTATTTAGATGTTGAAATTGATATGTGTATATTATTGTCAATGATCTATTTATATTACTTGTTTTTCCATCGGTTGCATTAATTTGTTTTGCTATCACATGTTTTCCCATAAGATTCAGGGATTCGTTTATATCATTGGCAGTGTTTGTTTAAAACACTTGTTTTCCATCAATTGCAATGATTTGTTTTTTTTTAATTGTCATGTGTTTCCCTATCAGATTCAGTGATTTGTTTCTATAGTCTCATTTGTTGTACACATTAGTGTACTTTTGTTATAATAATTAATTATTTGCTTCAGTATTTTGCTACGATTCCCTAATAATTGATTAATGTTATTCAAGTGGGAGACTGTTGAAGTTTTTCATTAAAATTCATATAGATTACCATTAATTACCATTAATTATTACTATAATTGTTTTTGTACTAATTAAGTAATTTAATTTTATAATTATGAATGCAAATATGCTTGGGGTCCCTATTTATATGTGGTAATTAGTGATAGTTAAGATTATCAACATGCCTATTTGGCAAAAACCCTCACTCTCAGCATGAGAGTATTAATAATTAGTTCATTAAAATTACTAATATTATAAAACAGAGTTTAAATCATATACTTTAAAATCATATATTTGATGAGTTTATCAAATTTTATTTAATACTTATTTTAAATTTGAATTTTGAACTAGAAACATATTAAATATTTTATAATAGTTATTTTCAAGGATTTTTACTATTTTATTCAAATTTTATCTATGTAAGAGTTCATCGATGTAAAACTTAATAACCCTTATTCATATAACATTATAGAGTAATGTGGGTTGAACCTACTCTTTACTCACTTTAACTTTAACCTTTTGGCTCCTCCAGCTTAGTATATTAATCTCTATAAATTTGTTTATTTCTCTTAATTTACTTTAAGAATTTCGTTTTATATAATTTGTTTTAATTCCTATTTTTCTTTCGTATAAAACTAATAATCATCCACATTAAGTTAAGTCTGGAATCGGATAAAATTTTGAAATTAATCCATACATGTATTTGAAATTTTGAATTTCCAGATATAGTAAGCTTTCGGTCATTCCTTTGGTTCGGCAGAAAAGATATGGCCACAGGAATTGCTTAGTAAAAGTGTTAAACCTTCCTCACCCTTTGTCTTGATTGCGAATGACAATGCCTCGGACGACATGAAATGTTCAGGATACTCTTATATTTTGGCAGTGCATCAGAAAGTAGAATAAGAATAGGGAGTGAATCGGTTGAAGTATGGATTTAGTGAAGTAATAAATTATGCGATTATGATTGTTGCTTTCTCTAAATTTGTCCTTGAGTAATTTAATGGACAGTTGAGATCATCTACTTCATTACATATTTCAGCCGATCTATTTCTGAATAAGAAGAAAGTTTATTTTGTCAGTAACGTCAAACAATTTCTTATATTTAAATATTTTTCTCAACGTTATATTAAGCTTCATTTCTACATGAGTAATTTAAGATGTATATGCATATATGTAAAGAAAACAGGCCTTCAGTTTGCAGGTAGCAAAATGCTTGTAACTTTTTCTGTTTCATCAAGAATATATTAACAATTCGATCTTTAATAGATTATTTTGTTAACAATTCAATCTTTAAAAGATTGTATCTTTTAATCCCTAAATATTTAAAACAGTTAATTTATTAAATTTTTTATAGACTAAATAGTATACTTTTTAATCTTTTAGAGATTAAAAAGTATCATCTTATTATTATGTATTTGAGTAGGGGTGAACAAAAATATAAAAAATACATAAAATAAATAAATGAGTTAAATAAAAAATATGATTTTTTTTTTAAAATAATGTAGCCTAGTTTGGCTCGGTCGAACCTGATGGCCCGGTTTGAGTCTAACTGGGTCTGGTCTCAGGTCCGGCCCGACCCAGCCCGTGATTACTCCTATATTTGAGAGAGAAATGATTCATCTTAATTGTTTAGGATAAAAATAACGGCGTAAGCCATATGAAATAACATTTTTTGGACAAAAAAACGGAACAACTATGAAAGTTTGAGGACAAAATGAAATAAAATGAAAGTTTGAGGACAAAAATAACATTTTTTGGAGAAAAAAACGGAACAACTATGACCAAAATTAAACTTATCCCATTGTTCGTGGACCAAAATTTGATTTTTGACTAAGTCATGTGAGCACCACGCCAGCATTTTCCGTTAAAATTGATAGAACTAAGCCATATGTACCTTAATTGCTAAACGTCGCATGCCTCAGGTATCTAAAGTGAGTCTTTTAAACCACGCGGTAGTGATGTGAGATTTGGTCTAACCACAGGTACCTAATTTGTAATTTACCCTTTTTCTTTTGCCAAACTAAAATACTCTAATTTGAGATGTCTTGAATTTGTCAAAAAATAATGCAAGATCTATAATTAATTTTACATTATCTTCTCCTTCAATTTTTAACACTTCCCAATTAAGAAGATATCATAAGTATCCTCTCTTTCTTTCTCCTCTGTAATCCTCAATCTAAAACACTCTTAATAAATGAATGACAAAAATTGATAGATATTGAGCCGGTGAAATAATATGTACCTCTAAAATTTCAAAGGTATTCTAGTTCTGAATCAAAATTGGCAATATAAAGCATGGCATCCACTCTCTTAAATGCAAAAGGAATATCAATAATGACTTTAAGAAACTTTCCAGCTCGCCCAAGCTTGAACGGTGTTTCTGCTTTAAACTTCTTCAGTTTACATCCTTCATCGTTAGTTGGAGCCATCTTTAACAAACTTTCCAGAAGTTCTATACCCAACACATCCTAATTGCCTATTAGAAGGAAAAGGAAGCTTGTATTGTAAATTTGTAATATGCCACTGAGTCACTGACACAGGAACACTGTGTAATACAATTAAAAGTGCATCTAACGAGAGAGAAAAAGCCAGTTACTTATAAATAGGTCTACTAGGCCATAGATTGCAATATAAGACAGATAATGAGCATCAACAAGTAACAGCAGAGGCAGAGATTGGGGAACATAAAATGTTGCATAATATAACTAACTTTGGGCACTAATTTAGCTTCTTTATATGTTTTGAAGACAAAACTATCCTTTATCTTACTTGATCATCTAACTTTATTTATTTCTTTTTAAATAAAATATATATTCATATAGAGCCTTTAGACGTCCCGCCTTATTTCAGTTTTGTCTTTAAAAAATAGAGTATAGACAAACTAAATTAATGCCGATGTTAATTATCTAGACTCTTCTTTACGATAGCACTTTGATTTACGAAAACAAAATCAAACAATACATCTATAACAAAAGCTGAAAAAGAAAAAAATAAATTAAGTGACTTATAGTTTAAGGGTAAAAGTATAGTTAAGTCGTAAAGTGTTGTGTTCTCTAATATTTATTCACCATAAAGAGCATCTCAATCATTTCCTCGTTCAATCTGCAAGAGGGAGGGAATGCATATGCAATGAATGAATGAATTGGGTTAGAGAAGTAACGAATAAGTAAAGGTGTTTATGACTGATTGTCTTACTGGAAAGAACTTGGTTTTAAGTGATCCCAAACCATGGCCCGATCGGAAGTGGCCCTAACTTGATCATAGTGCAAAGGTTTCAATTTTGGGTTGGGAGTGTTGGTGTTGTTATCCCAAAAGTGCAGAGGCGGAGGAGACTCAAATTCATACAAGGGGAGGAAGTGATAGAAACAGAGTTTGAATTGAAGCTTCTACTCCCAATCTTATCCATACCAATAACATCGACATCAAGCACTCTTCTAGAGGACCCTCTCGGAGAAAACAACTCCTCCACTTCATCACTCTGCCTGTAAATTGTGGCGCGTCAATGGGGGAAGCGGTTTGAGCTCTGAGGATCCTAGTTTGGATAAAGATCGAGGTGCATTTACGACGATAGTAAATGAAGAGGGCGAGGAGACTAAAAAGAGAGACAGAGATGGCTGGGAATGTGGTGGTGATACTATTATTACTATTTACTAGTACCAGTGGGAGAAGGAGGTGCTGGTGTTGGGGAATGGTAATTATAAGGGAAATGACTTTGAAGGGCAAGGGATTGAGACTTTCCAGACTGGAGTCGTCAGAAAAATTTGACAATGGTAGGGATGGAGATGAGTTGTTTCCATTGTGCCTGGGCCCTTTGTCTTCAATTCATTGCCTAATAGAGATGATAGTGAGATCAATTTTAGTCATCCTTTCTCTCTCTTACAATTTAATCTCTTTAAAAAGTTGTGCCAGTGTTACTATTTACTTGCCCTTGGTCCACCAAAAACTCAGCCTGTGTCTACTTCTACTTTTGGGATTCAATTTAATTTTATTTATTGATGATCTCAAAATACTAAGAAATTTATAGATTTAGATTTGTTGCATTTGAGTTTAAAATAAGAGAGATATGTCTCATTTAATATTTTTGAAACCAATTTGAATAATTATGGAAATATGTAAGATCAATCTGAAACAAATGAAAGATAAGAAATCAATTTGAAATCCAACCCATATATAAAGGGATCAATGTGAGATTTTGACCAAAAGGAAATTGATGGTGATTTTTTTTTGTCATAAAAAAAGACATTTTTTTTTTTGGACAATACAGAAACTTAAAATTGTATGGNATTATCAAGAGTTTTAATTTTTAGAACTTGAAAAAACAACCAGTTGTTTGGCTTCCTTCATGGATACTTTTACCTGTTATATATATTAATTATTATCTTATGTATAATTTGTTTGTCTTTAAATTGAGTGGTAAGAATGGTAGTTCTTTGAACTAATAAAAGCTCTGGTTGCTTTCCCATTGGAAAAGGAAAGTTGAGAGCAGTCGACAATGGAATTGATGTAGAACGTAGTAGCCTCAAGCCTCAACAGTTAATTAAGAACTTAGAAATACTCCAAAAATAGAAAACTCAAATTTTTCAGAAGTATTTATACCCTTTTTTATGATTAATCCCTCAGAAATAACCCAAATAATTTCAGTAATCTCTAGAAAATTAGAAGCAGATGATAAATTAGGAGAATGATATTACTATTTAAAGAATAAACCCCCCAAAGTGAAATTTTAATAAATTAGTTGTTATGCATCATTTTCTATGACAAATGAGGAAGAACTAGTGGTGGCAGATGTCTAAATTTGGGTGGGGTTAATCTTAGTTTGATCAAGTATGACCAATGAAACTACTTATGAACCATTGTACTATTTTTTTTGGTTATCAAACTCTTGTTTAGATAGCATTGATATTTGTGCACTTATCTCTCAATATATATATATATATATATTTTACGTGATTGTAGATATATCTATGTCTGTGTACATGTGTTTATCTATATGTATAACTATCTTCACATTTATGTGTGTTTGTTTGTGTGTATTGGGTGTACTATTTAACCTTGGGTTGACCTGCCAAAACTCACATTTAGTTAGCATCATTAATCCACGTTTTATATCAATTAGGACATTTCTTTCACGTGGTATGAAAGTGGTGTAAAGTAGTGGAAGAAGAATCCTCATACTTATCAACTGCCTCAATATCATCAGAAAACTAATTAATGTATTAGGAACTTTTGGCACTTGAGAATAAGGAAAATGATCTTGACAAAGGAGGTTCCAAGGTTCCTTAAAATAAATCCTAAATATTGAAAATGGGGCTAATATTGGCTGCAGTTAGTAAGTAAAAAGAAAATGCATTGGTATCAAGGTTATGCAAGATACAAAACGGTCCAGTAGCTCTAGCATACAACTTTTAAAAAGAATGATTAATGTATTGGTCTGTTCTATACTTCTATTGTCTATTGCAAATCATAGCATATTAAGTCTACTTTGGATCTTTACAATTGACATTAATGACCAAGTAATAATCATCATTACTGAAAGTAAGCTTGCTTCTAATGTTGGCTTGAATTTCACAAATGTGGGTTGGAAAATATTGGGTGAATTAGAAATTCTAATTCATATGTCAAGCCCTCAAGACACAATGTTAGTGAGTTCGCAAGGTGATAAGTGACAAGTCATTGACAATTTTGAAAGTCTAATGCATTCCTACTCTTGGGTTTTTAAACAGATTTGTTATAGGCTATTGTAATTAAGGGATAAAACAGAAATCTGGTGAATGGGATAACTACAGAGTACATTTCTAGAGATAATGATAAGGGATAACTATAAGACTCATAGACAGTAATAAATTCCTAATCCTTAGAGTCTCACTTAGTTTATAAGACTTGCTGGTTTCTCAACACTTCCCCATAAACTGAAGACTACACGTGGCACTGAAATTTTCCGCTTAATAGATATCCTTGGCAGCTGCTTTAACTGATGTAGCTACTAGAACCAAAATTGTTAACAAAGGAACATTGGAAGCAAATGTAAGATCTTTCTGTCGATGTTTAGAAAATAAAAAAGTGCTGGGGGGCTTTATATCACTCTATTTGATTAATACCTGAGAAGTAACTAAACAAGCATAAGCAATCCCTAGGAAATAATGAATGAATAGAAATCATACTGGTACAGGGCTACCTCTGTCCAACCAATAATAAATTGCAGTTTCCCTGTTTAATCCATATTGAATGTGATTCTGTAGAGAATTTTTACTTATGCTTTCAAATTTGCTTGCCACTGAAATTGCCCTGTAGGTGGAATTGCATTTTATTGTATCAGTAGTTTACTGCAAAATAATTATTTGTGTAGAGCACACTAACAGAGAAAGTAAAAATACGTAATTATCTAGTCCTGTATGGTCCAAAAAGATGCTACTTTTTTGGCTGTTTGGAAAGATTCAAGTAGGTTGTTCCCGTGAGAACTGGCTGGAAGTTACACAGGTTTTTAATAGTGTAGTACCCTGGGATTACTCTTGGAAAGTAAAAGAAGGTAAAGAAAGGTCCAAAGTTCTGTTTAAAGCCTGGGAATAATGGCTGGTAGATTATGTGTTAAAATTTGGACTTTTGACGAGTTGTGTCAAACATAGAGGAACTATTAGGTGAGTTTCAAAGAAGTTCCGATTTTTCATATTCAGTCTACATTTCCAAAGTCTGAAATAGAAGAGACCTCTGGAAATTTGGATTATTATTTTATTACCCAACGTTTGATTGCATTTTACAGATGGGAGCGGTGAAACTTCATAATAGAAGTGAACCTGTAGTTTATAGGTGCCTTTTCAGTTTTTCTTGTTTTATATTGTCATTTCTAAACATGCTTCTTTCTAATAGTATTTTTCTTTTTCATGTGTGTATGTGTGTGTGTGTGTGTGTGAGAGGGGCAATTGCTAGCAACTGGTATGTATGTATATATTTATGTACATGCGCGCGTGTGTGACACGGGTTATTGATTGCTATGTATGTATATATGTATGTGTGGGAGAGACAGGCAATCATGTGTAGGGGCAATTGCCAGCAATTGTCAAATTAAACATGCATAAAGATGGATATTGTTCTTACTAGAATATGTTATACCTATTCATTTTTCTTAAAAAAAAAATTGATTTTTATATGGTCTAGTGAAGTACATCAAGAAGGTTAAACTTTGTTGAAGGCAGTGGTTTAGGGTTTTGTCCTGCCCCTTCATCTATCTGTCACTTTGCCTTATAATACATTAGAGGATTATAGTGTTCAGCAATGTTCATTCTATTTGTCACTTAACCTTTTGTTGCATTAGAGGATTATAATGTTTGGCACTGGTATATGTAGTTTTTCCTGGACCTTCGTTTGGCTAGCCTTAATACTCCCATACAATCACCCCTGTGTGTGTGTTTGTGTGCTTGCGTGTGGCTTCATCCTATTTGTTACTTTAGAGTATTCTAGTGTTTTGCACTGGTATATTTATTTGTTCCTGGACCTTTATTGATGAGGACTGTCGCAGGTGGATGGTTCATTTCATTCACCAGAGTGGCATGCTGCTCGTTTGGCTAGCCTTAATACATCCCATACAATCACCTGGGAAGAGTTCAAAAAGAAACAAAAGGTAATATTTTGACATCTCAAATTTACTATCATAGATGAATATAGAGATGCACTCTCTTATTTCTTTGATGAAAGAAAAAGCATTCCAATTTTAGTTATATTACAACTGTTCCGTATAATGATGGTTTTGCATACAATGATATAGATAATAGGAAATATTATCCAAGTGTCATCTTCTCTTGCATTTTTGTTGTTTAAATCCCTGTCATTCCTGGTTGGACTCTTTGTCCTTGTCATTGTATTCTGTATTTAGTTGAGTTACTTCCAGGCAATACTATCTCCTTGATTACTCTCTGCTAGGTAAATTGTCGTCTTTCATCTCACTCTAAATTTAAGAAGAGGTTCCCCACTCTCTCAGGCCTTAATTGTGTCTGGAGGACTGTGGTCCTGCTTTTTCCCTATAGAAGTTTTTATTTAATTTTGTATTCAACTTATCTTTTCTGCATAATGTGATGCTGACCTCAGTATTACCTATAACCTGGTTCACATTCTAGATGAGACCTTAACAGTTAAGTCAACGTAATTTTTCTTGTGTTATTGGATTTTGATGTGGTCTCTCTCAATGCTTGTCTACTTGTCCACACTCATGTCTGTTGAGTCCTTATTGTAGTAAATTTTGAACTCTGCTCGTTCCAATAGGTAATCTTGGTTAGGGACTTCTCTTTTCTGGGTGTGCTTGTTTGGTTTCTATCTGCTAGTTATTACCCAAAATTTGACATATGTTCATTTTACATCAATTTTGTAGTGCAATCTTGGTATTAATTACTTTTCTTATCAATATAAAATATACATTCAATTTGCATGAATTTGGGTGTACTAGGAAGAAGAAATGAGAAAAGGGGAGTTGGAAGCAGATGCAGATAGGATGATGAGAGAGTACAGAGCTCAACTAGATGCTGAAAGGGCACGCAAGCTTGCACACGGAAGAAATCACTCTGGTGGCAAGTCTAAACATGGAAAAGGTACATGTGATAAATGTGAAGACATTTGTTGTGTTTCTCAGGCACTTAATCCAATTTTCAGTTTCTATATTGGTGAGGGTTGCTTGTTCTGTTATTTGCAGATAAGAGGTACAAATCTCCAAAGAAGCATGGGAACAAAAAGAGAAAGGTGCTTTTGATTTCTGAAACATTTGCTTATTAGATTCTGATTTTGTCTAGAGGAGAACTTGAAAGCCCCATATTAATTCAGCTTTTTTATTTATTTGAATTTCTAAGACTGCTACTTCAATTTATCTAATTACTGTCTTCTCTTCTAGTTTTCAGTTCCCATGATATTTATTGGACTAATTATGATTTATGGTGGAACTATAAAAAAAAAAATTTAACTAATTATTGTATAGGACTGTAGGGATCAATTGTTTGCCGACATGTAATCATGTTTGAAGTTTTTTCTCAGTTTCCTTGTCAATTGACTTGGATTTTTATTATCTCTGGTTACATTCAGGTCAGGCAAGAGGTTCTGATGATCTTGTTGTTTAGATAACAAAGAGATGCATGTATTATGTCTAATAGAAGATTAGAAGTAAATATTGCTAGGCACTTCAAAAGCTGTTTAATTTTTGAAGCAATCGCATTCTAAAGGAGATTTAAATGGTTTTATCACTTCAAGTAAGTTGTTTATGATTTTGCAAAATAATTCATGGCCAAGTTCTGTAGCAAGTGTGTTCCCTTTTTTTGTCATTTGATTAATAAACTAGTTGAACTTAATTATCCTTACCAAGAATTACTCAATGATTAGTTCTACAAAGTAGCGAAGTAATTTTGGTCCCACTAGCATATGTGTTAATGTTAGTTGTAAATATATAATTTTGTGCATTGTCATTACTTCTACCGTTTCAGCATTCAAGAAGGTCTTCTGGATCTAGCTCCTCTTCATCATCTTCATATTCTTCCAGTAGTGATGACGAGGAGAGAGTATCGAGAAGATCTAAGTCCACGTCCAAGAGATCAAAGAAGGAAAAGAAGCATAAGTCCAGAACTAAGGATGCTGATAACGATAATGAAGATGCAGATGGTCCAGTTCCCCTTTCAAGATTCTTTGGGAACATAAAGAACTAATATAGTGGTCATATACCTGGCTGTGTACCCTTCTGCCGTTTTTTTTAGCGTTCTTTTTCCTGCGGTAGAATATTTATTCTGGTTAGCCTTAATTTCGTATAGCCAAGATATTCTTTCTTCACATATTTGTAATCTTGTATGTGATATATTCGGTCTCTTAAAAGAATCATAGTCCTGGTAAATCTACGGGATGGTATATTTTGCATCTTGGACAAATATCCTTTGAATATGTCAGATGTTTCATGGAACACGAGAATATAGATGAGAGATATCACCCAACAATGGAACACCGAAAGTTAAAAACTGCGATATTCTTGTATATTAAGGAGGCTTTTGTTTTTCAATTATGAGGAATCATATTTAGTAAGGTAAATTACACAGTAAGTTTTTGTGGTTTGACTAATTTATAAAAAGGGTCCATGTGGTTTAAAAAGTGACAAATAAGGGTGTGGTTTGCTCGTTAACAAAAATGGTCTTAAGGTATATTTTCGTTCAAAATTTAACGGAAATCTTGATTAAAATACTATGTCAAGACAATAACTTAATTTTTATGCGTTTGACTCTTTATTTAAATGTGAGAAAAACTTTGACACAGAAAAAGTTTTATAGTAAATGAAATTTCACCCTTCTTTACCCTCATTTTTTTTGGGGTAAATTGCAATTTGGTACCCTGTGGTTAGGGTCGGTTCCCCTTTGGTACCCTGAAAGAAAAATTTTTGCATTGTGGTACCCCGTGGTTTGCTCCGTTAGCGATTNTTTGCATCTTGGACAAATATCCTTTGAATATGTCAGATGTTTCATGGAACACGAGAATATAGATGAGAGATATCACCCAACAATGGAACACCGAAAGTTAAAAACTGCGATATTCTTGTATATTAAGGAGGCTTTTGTTTTTCAATTATGAGGAATCATATTTAGTAAGGTAAATTACACATTAAGTTTTTGTGGTTTGACTAATTTATAGAAAGGGTCCATGTGGTTTAAAAAGTGACAAATAAGGGTGTGGTTTGCTCGTTAACAAAAATGGCCTTAAGGTATATTTTCGTTCAAAATTTAACGGAAATCTTGATTAAAATACTATGTCAAGACAATAACTTAATTTTTATACGTTTGACNCATTTGCCGTTAAATCCTAACAGAAAAAAACCTCAGGGTACCAAATCGCTAACGGAGCAAACCACGGGGTACCACAATGCAAAATTTTTTCTTTCAGGGTACCGAAGGGGAACCGCCCCTAACCACAGGGTACCAAATTGCAATTTACCCTTTTTTTTATACCCTCAATTACCCTCTTCTTTCTTTTGATTCTCCCCATCATCTCCACACCACCTACCACAACTTCCTCTTTGCCTTTTACAACGTTGGATGGGAGAAGCAAGTTTGTCACTCTCTGCCCCTTGTCGCCCCAACGGCTTCTTCGTCCTTGTCATTGGCGTCGTTGGCTTCGTCAGCTCTCATTGCTCCTACCACAACTTCCTCTTCGCCTTCTACGACGTTGGATGGGAGAAGCAAGTTTGTCACTCCTTCGCCCCCCTATCGCCCCAATGGCTTCTTCGTCCTCGTCATTGGCGTCGTTGGCTTCGTCGACTCTCATTGCTCCTTAGCCCTCAAAAAACACGGCAACGATGGCCTCAGCCTCGACAACTTCAACAATTACTACAACCCCTCTCTCAAACGCGCCAGGAAAGCCCTTCTTTCCAAACACCAAGCTCTTCGATATTGTCCCTTTCACTCACATCCTCCACCTCGCGCGCTCAGGTTGGTATTCGCTACGCGATGTAGAACCCCCAATCTTATGCCAGCTCCAACATTGCTGGATTCGTCAACCTTCTAGAAGTCGCCAAATCTATCAAATCCGCTAATTCGCCAATCCCCAATCCTCAAATACAACCCTAGCCCCTAGTCAAGATTTCTGTCAAATTTTGGATAAAAAAATATTTCAGAACCCTTTTTGTTAACGGGGCAAGGCATAGACCCTTATTTGTCACTTTTTAAACTACAATGACTCTTTCTGTAAATAAGCCAAACTTCAGGGACTTTCTGTATAATTTACCCAATTTAATAATTACATTCTCTAATAACCCTTGAGTTATATGTTGGAGGAAACAATTATTTTTAAATTTTAAAACTTAACAGAACCTCAACTTTCTTTTTTTGATAGAAAGAGAAACAACAGAACAGACAAAAAACAACCAAAGACAAAACATAAAAAAGGTAGAAAGCGCCCAAGAAGAAACTAGCTTACGAGCTAGATCCTAGCTGGAGACTCGACTCAACCGGGGCCTCAGGGTGTTGGGAAATTATAGAGTGAGCGCAGCGGAAAAACGTAAAATTAAAATTTAAAAGGCAAACTCTATAATTTCCTTCCAGGATCCACTAACTGCGTTTATTCTAGTAAGAATAGATGTATACCTAAAATTCAATCGGTAGCTTTGAACTTGCGAATCCGAGAAGTCCACTGGAACGTGTCCTTCCACCGTCGGTAATCCACACGAGCGGTTTGGCAGATACCCAGGTGCTAGCCTCCTTCTCTTCTCCAAGAGAATGCGGGAACCCAAACTAAGGTTCTTGAATGTTCAAGAACAATTCTTGAACTCCAAGAAAAAGTGGCGCACAAAACCAAGAACAATTCTTGATCACACTCAAGCCCTAAAATATTAGGGTTTGAGTCGAACTTTCTCTTTCTCTTGAGAAAGTCGACTTTCTCTCTCTAAACTAGGGTAAGTCGAAAATTGGTTTTTCAAGTGAAGTGGGAATGTCGACTTGCTCATGTATTTATAGAGTATAACTCTTGAAATTAGGGAATTGATAATTATAATTAGGGAATCCCTAAATTAGTGAATTATCAAATTAGGGAATTATAAGATTACATTAATATTATAATTCAGGACTTGAATTCTTAATTAAAATATTACATTAATATCTTAATTTAAATTCAAAATGCAATCTTGAGATTCAAAATGCAAGATCAAATCTTGCACCTGGTCCCACCAAGAATGCGCCATACTCCCTTTTATTTTTAAGGAATTTAATAAATAAAATAACAACCTTAACTCTTAGGAAGTTATAACTAACTTATTAATTCCCTAACAATATCAAATTAAAATGTTACCCTAATATCTTAATTCAAAATTTGAATCTTGAATTTAAATTAACAAAACATTTTCATTAATTAAAATCAAGATGAGGCGCCACCCTCACTCTCTCATTGTCCAATATTAAAGAATTTAATAAATCAATAATCCCCTAACTTTTAGGAAGCTTATTTAATTTATTATTCCCTAATATTTTAAACAAGAATTTAATTGTAAATAGATTAATCAAATTAACTATTTAACAATTAATATATTTAAACTTGTCTAACAAATTTAAATATCATAAACGTAGATATTATTTAAGACAAGACTTCATGTCCTAAGACATTCAACTATGTCTTAAATCGTGTCACTAAAGTGACTCACGAATTAACCCTAATTCCTGTCCCTATTACAGTATCTTGATCCTGCTCGTGTGTGACCCAGCAAGCCTCACGTGAAGTTGGCAGCAAGTCATCCCTATGACTCACAAGTCGAGAGCAGACTCTAGCAAGCCATCACGACTACCCAAAACACGTGAGTTATCGTTTTAACAAAAACCGATTTAACCTTAGTACCACATTGTCATAATCCCTATTGTCACACGATATTTTGGTCATGGATAAGGCACGGGAAAATCATCCTTATTCCAAACCACAACTTTCTCGATTCCTTGAGTTAGTCCCAATACCCTGTGTGGCCACACATTCCTATGACAGACTCATCGAGGGGCCCAGTCAAATATCTCTCATCTTAATGAGGGACAAAATTCCTTCTTGGTCAACCACATTCCTCAACACGGTAAACAACTAAACTCGTACCTAGCCTGTATGGCTACCCTGTTACTGGCAACGTTGGATTAGGCCAAAGTTCAGCATCTACAACGCCGGAATAGTCAAGACCTCAGGTCTAAGGGCTTCGTGACAGGTGTACAGGAGAGACTAGCTTATGATTAAACCCATGCAGGACTCTTCGGGTCGGTCCAGCAATTTGTAACCCATTACATAATTGCACCATGACTCTCGAGAAGCATCACATGCGTGTATCTCTATACACCAAGGTCATGCTGATCTTGGTTCATTCACGTTCCCACGAGAATAGTCGACCAGGGACAGTTTAGACTAATTATCACATAATTAATAAAGAACTGTTATCATAGTAAACATGCTAATAATATGATAACGACATAATTTATCACCTATAAATTAATCAAAATAATATGTTCAAACAAACACATATATATAAAATGATTGGCCCTAGGGCACAATCTCCATCACAGAGTCCAAGCCATAAGAAAAACAAAAGCTGAGGGCAAGGACTTGAGACACCAACGGTCGAGATCGAGAGCGCCCCCACATACAAGAGTTGCGAAAAAACCAAATAGCATTAAGGGTACAAATCACAGAAAACCAACTCTCCAGAAAAAACATGTTTGTCAGAGCGCCACCTATTACACTAAAACAGAATCCAAGCACGTACGGAAGGAAACATGCAACAGTCAGAGAAAAGCCCAAGATTTGACCCAAACAAAACAGCTCTGGCAAAAGGGCAATGTAAGAAGACATGATCGATCGTCTCATCCTCATTATCACAAAAAAGACATCCACCCTGGATAGGCATGTGGTGATGCCGAAGAACCGAGAACACTGGAATAGCCTGGTGGACAATACACCAGAGAAGAAGAAGCATACGGGGTTGGACTTTGACTTTCCAAAAGTCATTCAAAGGAAAACAAGAGATAAACAACTAGTTACCCTGTTCTGACAGCGTATTCTTTTGAAGCAGACGGTACCCATCTGCAACAGAGTAGGTGTTTGAGGCAACAACAGCCCATGAAGGAATATCAGGGCGAGAAAGGGAGGGCGGAGGACCAAAGCGAATACGATCAATCGCGTCCAAAGAATAAATATCATTGATACGGGACCAATTCCAAGTACCAGAGTCAGGATCAATGATGTCAGCAACCTGAAACCAGCCAAGAGCCCCATCCCATGGAGCAATCCAAGCAGTACTCGTAATATCAACTCGGCGGCCATTACCAATCTTCCAACGAAGATGATCCCGAACAAGACTGGCGGTTTGAGTAATAACCTTCCAAACAGGCGAGTCTTGGGAGGTGGAACGGAAGGTGAGATGAGTTACCGGGCGAAGGTACTTATAATGAATCCATTGAGAAGAAAGAGCAGCAGACCGGGATATGAACCGCCAAGAGTGCTTTGCAAGCAGGGCCTGGTTAACAAGAGCCAAACGTCGACAACCCAGCCCACCCAAACCTTTTGGGCGAAATAACCACTCAGCCTGAGTAAGATGCATCCGAGGGTTGTCCTTATTAAAACCCCAAAAAAAGTTAACCATGTGACTATCGATCCTGTTTGTAATATACTGAGGGGCCTTGAAGGTGGAGAGGGGATAAATGGGAACAGCAGCCAATACACACTTAATAAGAACAAGGTGGCTGGCTTGCGACAAGAGCCGTGTTTTCCAACCTACAAGACGACTTTCAATCTTGGCAACAAGATTCACGAAGTTCCGTCTCTGTTCTTTATGATCATCAACATAAACACCCAGGTATTTGCCCAACTTAAGAGAGGCCTTGCAACAAACAAAGAGTATTGATGCAATCTTCCTTGAGGCTGCGCGGAGTGTTGGGACTGAAAATAATAGAAGACTTTGAATAGTTCAAAGCCAGGCCAGAAACTCTGAAGAACCCATCGAAAGTTTCTTTGATAGTATCACAAGCATCACGAGAAACTTTAAAAAATAGAACCACATCATCCGCATACATAAGGTGGGTCACTCGCGGGCCTCGTCGGGCAAATTGAATTCCTTCAAGCTCACCATTAAACTTAGCCTGATGAAGGGCCGCAGAAAGGGTTTTCATAGCGATGATGAAAATATATGGAGACAGCGGATCCCCTTGACGGAGACCCCGAGAAGGAAGAAAAGAATCAACACAGTGGCCATTGAAAAGCAGGGAGTAGAAAACAGATGAAATACAATCTATGATGATATCAATGAAGGGAGTAGGAAACTTCATTCTTTCGAGGACCATGCGAATGAAAGGCCATGACAAGCGGTCATAGGCTTTAGCAAGATCCATTTTGGCGGCTCCCCACGATGTTGAGGTAGATCTAGATTTGTGGATAAAGGTCATGAGCTCAGAAGCCAGAAAGGTGTTATCAGCGATCAACCGGCCTTTAATGAAGGCATTCTGGTTAGGAGAGATGAGACCATCCATTACTGGCTGTAGGCGGTTAACAATGATCTTGGAAACCACCTTATAGGCCGTGTTACAAAAGCTGATAGGACGAAAATCTGTCATAGCTGCCGCATTATCGCATTTAGGAATAAGAACAATCTGAGTGGAGTTGATGATTCGAAGATCACAAGTTCTGGAGAAAACACCAGAAACCATGTCAAAGATACACTCTTATAAGTATCCCAGAAATGATGAAAAAACCCCGGTGGAAATCCATCAGGCCCCGGAGCTTTGAAAGCTTTTAACTGAAAGGTTGACGCATAAACTTCTTCAATGGTCGGCGGAGTAGTACACACCTCAATAAAATCCTCCGGCAAGGAAGGAAGATGTAACTGATCTAACCAGTCAGCAATGTCAGTTGGCGACACACCAAACTCATGATTCTCAAGAGCATAGATATTCTGAAAGTACTTCAAGGCATGTTGTTCAAGATCCTCATAACGGTCAATCCATTGATCATTGGCGTCTTTTAATTTGAGAATGGAATTCCGAATCCGACGCTTGCGAACAATCTGGTGGAAATAAGCAGTATTACGTTCTCCTTGTCGCATCCACATGTGACGGGCTTTTTGGGCCCACAATATTTCTTGTCGTTCATACCATTTAGTTAGTTCAGACCTAAGATCTCTTTCAAGGCTAAACAAGGATTGACAATGGGCCCCTATGTTTGTTTGAAGAGAGATATCATTTTGTGTTTTGTATAAGATATCCTCCAATTTTTTTTTATGTGAGAATCAACATCCCCGAAATGTTCCTTATTCCATTTTTTAAGTGCCATTTGTAATTTGTCCAACTTGGAAAAAATGCGAAAAGATGGCGACGAAAAGAAACAGCTATTCCACATATTTAGCACAACATCCTTACAAGCATCATCATGAAGCCACATGGCTTCAAACCGGAAAGGCCTACAGCGGCGAGGAACAACAGGGGAAAGATAGATAACAAGGGGGCATGATCAAAAGCTATAATAGGGAGATTACAAACGTGAGAATGGGGAAAGAAAGTACACCAAGTCAAAGAACAAAAGACACGGTCAATCTTTTCCCAAACAGCATCTTCATCTTGACGGCCATTTGTCCAAGTGAACCGTTGCCCTTTAACGGGCAACTCCAGAAGGGAACATTCATTAATGAGGCTAACAAGGTCAGCAGCACCAGGAAGCATTGGAACACGACTGAGCTTTTCCTCAAGCCAACAAACTTGGTTAAAATCACCAGCAAGGAGCCATGGAAGCTACAGTGTTCCGAATGAAGGATCAAAGGACATGCCGAAGGTGGGAAGCGGGGTTCCCATAGACGAAGGTAATATCAAAAGAGCCAACAGCCTGATCAAATACTACTGCATGGATCCAAAAAGGGCAAGCATCTACAATAGTAACAGATAATGACTTGCACCATGCCAAAAGCAGGCCCCCCCTGCGGCCATCAGGGTCAACAGAAAAAGAAGAAGAAAAACCTAAACTTGAAGCCAACAACAAAGCATAGTTACCCAAGCATAAGGTTTCACAAAGGAACAAGAGAAGAGGCTTGTGTGAAGAGATCAATTTTTTCAGTCTTCTATTTGTCGGGGCTGCTCGGACTCCCCGACAGTTCCAGCATAGAATCGTCATGGAGCTTGGAGTGGCTGATAAGGGTCAGCCACTCCAAACCCATCAAGAAGCTTCAGATTGCCTTCCTCGATGCCCACCACGATCTCAGCTTTAGAAATGGTAGAACGACGAGTCCTGGGTAGAGCATAAGAAAAGAAACGTTCCTTAAGAAGAGAACCCATCACAGACATCATGTCCGGAAAGTGGGGCGAAGGAGAAGATGGAGGCACCGGAGGACCCCATTCAAACTTCGTCTTTGCCAGCGAAAGATCAGTAGAATCATAGTGCACCAAGTGTTTCTTCTGTGAGTGGGCTGTAATCAGATCCGCCACCCATTTGCGCTTAAGAGAACCATGGAGATCCTGAGGAATCATAACCAGTGTAACTGGCAAAGCTGGATGCACACATGAGTTCAAAAACCATTTCCTTGTGAACTCCATCCAGAAAGAAAAAGCGAAGAACCAATTCAAAGGAGATAGTAGAAAAGGTCCATCAATGGAGGGGATGAAAAGAAAAGTCGATCCAGACCAGAAAATTTTTAGAGACCGAGCAAGCTTAACCAGACAAAGATCCCAAGCAAGAGTAGGAGATTCATAAAGGAAAACAGCAAGTCCAAGTGCAAGGGTAGCTGGAAAACCTTTCGTGGCCCATGAGTACAGATCATCAGAGGTCTGAGATGAAAAGTGCAGATTAGGCCAGATTAAAGTTGATTTTTCATAGAAAATTTTGAGAAGAGGATAGAAAGCAATCCATGCCGACAAATCCTCATGAGGCAGCTAAGAGATAGTCAATATTCAAGCGCTCTTTGAACGTTGAAGGGAGATCCAGGTTGTGAATGAAATCAGCAAACATCACATGGTATAGCCGTTTTGATAGCGAGAGCCAGAAAATGTAGAAGTGCAGATAAAAGCTCATCATTCGTGACAATCAGCGAGCAAATCTTATCTAAAAAGGTAGCAGATTTGTGATCAGAAAGAGCCTTCAAGGTACCTTGGACATTTCCTTTTTCAAAGAAAAGCCAAAAATCTAACAGAACCTCAACTTTCAACAATATTCACTTACAATTCAAACTTTCAAAACAAAAAAAAAAAAACAAAAAAAAAAACTCTTTAATTGAATAATTGAAATTGAAAGCTCACAAACTAAATTTTTCAATTTCTTTGAATTAAAATGAATTGTTTATCAACTTTTAAAACTTAGAGTCTTAAATGAGCAAAATTGATAATTCAAAAAGTTCATCTATCAAATATTTAAGAGTATTTTTCACTTTCATCCGAAAACTCGGGTCTTAATATTACTACATTGCAAAGAGAAATTCGTGTGACTCTAGTAACTAGTAATATTCAGGCCGAAAAACAAAAAAACTAATGATAACTAGGTACTCTGGTGACTGGTGGTCACTCACAACAAAGCTTCAAAGAAAGCAAATTGCGCCGACATGCTTTGCCCCCACAAAATAACACAGACAATTTCTCAAGGTAATTTAGATAACACGAACCTCTCACAAATTCCCCTTTGTCCGAACTCCACTTTTTCAAATTATCCTTGGAATTGAACACATTCTCGACTGGCTAATGAATCAAAAGGACGCTTCTAATTACAATTTACAAATTTTTTTACAGATAAACGGAACAGACGTTCAGATGCCTCGCGAAGAGATTCTACCATATGAATGTGGGCAACACGTAAGATGGAAAAGCATCGTACTTCATACAAAGCGATCGCACAGTAGATAAATTTGCAACTTCTCCGAAGCCTTGAAGTCCAAGTTCTGTTGCATGAATACCGCCAGTAATAAAAACTGATTCGATCCCAGCCGCATTAGCACCCTTGATATCATGATGGAGAGAATCACCCACTGCAATGCAATCAGAAGCATCTGTGCCTGTCATGGCCATGGCTGATTCGTAGATTATCTGACAAAATGCCGATATGTTATAAATAATTGATAAGGACGTATGTGCATAAGGTATATTGTCAATAAATATTGAAGAATTATGTATGGAGTTGCGGGCTGCTGTTCAAGTTATCAGCTGGAGTAGTTAACTCATATGCAAACTGTTATTTCGTCTGAAGCTCTTAGTGATGGAGAATCAATGATGGGGAATGAAATGATAAATTACAAATTTTCTAGCTTTTGTACTAGTCTGATTTTGTGTGATTTAGTTTGTTCTTTACGTCTTCATTATTCTGAGTGTATTTAGCTTTACAACCTACTTCTATTAGGCTTTACAGCTTTGCTTCTTCCTCTACAGTGTGCTTCCATCTCTTTCTCTATTATTTGTTGGCTTATATATAGAGCTTGTTCACTATGTTGTATTCAAACTTGAATGATGGAATGAATTTTTAATTTGAGTCTCAATTTCTATCTCCCTTATTTCTGTTTCTCCTTCCCCTGTCTTCTATATCCTTCCCCCATTTCTTCTCTATTCTCCCTCAATTTCTCTAAATCTCCCTTAAATTTTATCTTAGTCCCTATATTCTCATTACTGTCCTACATCACTTAGACTATGTTTGGATTGAAAATTAAGGAGGAGAAGGGCAAGAAGGGAAAGAGGATTGAGACATCCTCCTCTTGATGGAGAAATTGAGAATTGGAAGAAAAGATCATGAGGAGCTAGCTTTTAATCAATCATTCTCCTCTCTCCTTCACATCTCAAATACTCCAAACTAGAATATTTTGAAAGAGGTATCAACACGCAAACAAGAAGAGGAGATCGATATGGAGGGTTACCCTCCCCTTCCGCTCCCTTCCCTACTCCCTCAGCCTCTTCCCTCCCCCTCCTAATTGCCAATTACAGTATGTTTGGCAATTAGGAGGGGAAGGGAAGGGAAGAGATTGGAGGTAAAGGAAGGTTAACCTTCCACATATCTTCTCATTGTTTAGATGTTAGTACCTCATTCAAAATACTCCAATTTCAAGTATTTAAAATTTGTGAATAAAGAAGGAGGATGGGAGATTAAAAATTATTCTCTCATTATTTTTCCCTCCAATTTTCGACTTCCCAAAAAAGGGAAAGACATCTCAATTATTTCTCCTCCTTAATCCCCAATCCAAACATACCCATAGGTTATATTTGGATAGCGGATTAAGGAGGAGAAGAGGGGGAGGGAGAGAGGATTGAGACATCCTCTCCTTGTTTAGGGAGTTGAGAATTGGAGAAGATAATGAGGAGTTAACTTTTAGTCCCTCATTCTCCTTCCTCGTTCATAAATTCCAAATATTTCAAATTAGAGTATTTTGAAGGAGATATCAACACCCAGGAGACATGAAGGGTTAACCTCCTCGTTTTCCTCCCTTCCCTTCTCCTTCTCCTTCAACCTCTTCACTTTCCTCCCCTTCTTAATTTCCAAACATACCCTTAGAGTTAGATGGTAGATTTAAATTTCTGGCCTTAGAGATTTTCCATTTCCTTTTAGGTCCTATCAGTATTGTATATATGTATATCCCTTTTAGCATGTGAATAATACAATATTGATTTTTCATTGAGTGATTACACTATCTTCTTGAGCTCTGCTATTCCACACGGTGGCAGAGCAATTCCACAAATATTAATTCTGTATGAAATTTATGCTGAAAACAGTCGTGATGACTGATGAGCTAATTCATACAATTACTGGCTTGACAATTTTTATCCCTGAAATTTTGTTAACATGAAAAATATGAGACAACTTTTCTTGAGTTAAAACTATGATGTTATCCATGTTAAGATTGCAGAGAAGTTGTACACATTTGGAAAAAGAGTATGCTGTTAACTTGGAGATCCTTAAGTGACAGAATATGCTTATTCATTCTGAAGGATAATATTGAGCTTAAATACCAAATCTAATAATATCTTCAAGGGAATAAAAGACCAGATAATTTATTGAAGATGGTTGCAATAGTCATAATGAAATCAAGCACAAATGGTTTCACTACCTTATCAGGTTTGCCCATCCATTTAACCTCACCATTGAGCTTCTCATATTTGGCTGCTAGTGTACCTTAAATTTTCAAAACACAAACATCACTATCAGTGTACGGGAAAAATGCAATAAAGAAAAGTAAGGAACCTAATCAACACAACAACTCAAATTCTTAAACGTAATAGTTAACAGCCAAATCATCTATTTGAAACTTCTGCTTTAATTTTGGCAATAAAAAGCTCGAGGAGTAACTTATGATTACTATAAGGTGTCATTCCTATCTATGAACTAAAAAGGAGGGGAAAAAAGCATATTTACCAGGCATCACACGCAAGTCTCTGGCCTCAACTGTGACATAATCTGGATTAGCTACCACCATAGGAATTCTTTTGGAAGCACAAATCTCCAACAATCTTTCAAGGTCTTCAAGTTTCATGGAATGTGCATTCCCCAAAGGATTCCCTAAGGCTTCAGTTCCATGAGCCAAAACAAACTCAGCATCTTCTACATTCTCCACAACTTGCAAGTCTAGGCCCTAGAAGAGGATATACATATACCGTGAGATTTAAAGGCCCTATATGACCATTTGACATTTTTTTAACCCTCCTTTTTACATAACACAAGCACATTTAGCTTCCTAGATTAGTTTTAACTTATAACAAGAAAAAAAAAATGGGTTGAATGAATTCAATGAAGGAGTTCTTAGTAATCTACAGCTTAGCATATTTTGAATTCCTTGATTCTATTAATCTTTAGACTTCTTTTGCTGAGTTGGCCACCTAAAATCAAACAGAAAAAGGAACCCTAGTAAGCATGCTTATAGGCTCCAATATTTGCAGTATTAACCTGTTATTCTTTAATTTCCAAGAGGACAGTTGCTTTAAACATCAAGAAAAGTTGAAGTACACAAGACAATTTAGGATACAAGGCTTCATTGAAACTTTTCCCTTCCCAAAAAGGGAAGAAAAAATTGAAATTCAATCATTTATTCCCCTTCCTTCTAAATCCATTTCTTCAACTTCCTTCACTTACCTTATCCTCCCAACTCATAGAAGCCCCTAGAGTTTAAGAACATCAACTGAACTAGGTTAATGCAAAAATTCAGCTAAAAAGTGTTGCAGCTCTGCTTACCTCAAGGGATATTGCTCCCCGGTCATTCCAGGTCAGATGAATACAAGACCTTCCCAATGCTGCAAACCATGCATCATCTCTCCTACTCGATGTAAAATTCATGAAACAGATGAGAAAAACTGAAAATATATAGACACAAAATGGAAATAATGATGGAAGGAGGAAAGTGGCATGTGTTGATAAAGTATTTTGTAAAATTTGCATACGAAGCAAAGGGAACTAGATGCACCAGAAAATAGCAGTTTAAATGTAGTTAAACATGTCAACGTTCTTATGAAAGCCAAAGAAGTATGGCTTAAAAAGCTGGGTTAGAGTGGACTTCTACAGCCAAACCAAACCAAATCATGAAAGAGTCATTTATCAACAATTCAAGCCTCTATTTGATATTGGATATCACAGTGCTTCAGGTAAAACGAAATTACAAAAAATATAGGTGGGGGGAGGATAGATTAGCGTAGGATGCTGTATTAAAACTGAAGTAAACAACACTAGTTATGTGCTTTTTTGTTACATGGGAAGATGTGCATAAAACGTTGCGCCAATATTCTCCGTTATAAAAACAAGGGACCAGTAAAAACAAGGGACCAGCACTAAGTTGTGAATCATAATTAGTTTTATCCCTATCATAGGCAGATATCTTGCTCAACCTTTGCAAGTATTGATGGGTGAGTTCTCCACTGGTGATGGCTCCTTCAAAGTGAGAGGTATCGAAGCCAAGACTCTTGAGTTTTTCAATTGTCGTTGATGAGCGTCTTGAGGAATTGCTAATTATAACCATCTTAGCACCAGTCTTTGCAATAGATTCTACTAAGAAATAAAATGATGAAAAGCATGAGGTCTATGTCGATAAGCATATGGTATCAGATAATAACCCAAGCAGAAAAGGAGGATTATACATGTTGCAATTGCACCAGGATAAGGTTGTTTTCCATCGTGAAGGACTCCAAATTGATCTAAGAACCATGCCTGCAAGTGCAACAACGAAACGTTACCAGAAGAATCTGATACAGATTTGTAACATAAACAAGAATCTGGCAAAATTGAATTCTAAGTGATGTGATGTCAGCCATATAATGCATACTAGATGACGAAAACAATTCAAAATCTCAGTACGAATTAGGAAATGAAGATGAACAAAGGGTAGCCATATAATGCATAATAGAGTACCTTAAAACGGCGCGTCTGGGCAAGCTTTTGGAGACCATTCAAGCTCTGGAACTGAAAAGGCTGAACATCGTTGGACGAAATCGAGCATTTGGGCAGCATTTCTGCGTTTTAGCCTCTTCTCCTCTGCAACTGCCTATAATATTCCCTATTTCCCTTCTATCAGTAATTCAGTATCTAATCTGATTCGTTTAAGGGCCATGCCCGTGCCATCCCATTCGAGATTTTTGTCAACATCTAAATTCTAAACTTCTATATTAATTTATTCTTTATATCATTATAAAAATGGAAATTATAATCTTTATATATTAGTATTAAACATCATCGTTTTTCGCAAAACACCCTTTCATGCCCCTAACGTTTACGGTGATTTTCAGTTATGCCCCTAATGTTTTATTTAGGTCAACTGTGCCCACAATGTGAAACGTTAGTTTTAATTATGCCCCCACCCTCATTAGTGTACCGCTTTTTGGAACTTTTGAGCTTCGATCCGTGTTCATTTCAGTTTGTTTTGATAAATGAGTTTATGGGTACTCATTTTTGGCTCCTAAGGATCATTTTACACATGAAAATTTTGAGAAAAATGCTTCGTTTTACTGCATTTCGTTTTGGTCTGTTTTTGGGTTCATCGAGTCCGATTTTCTTCGGATTTGGGACTATTTTGAGCTTAATCTTTGAAATTGATCCAATGAATCAAGTTTGTGATGTCCAAAAATTAAAACCCATATGAAATCTGATCAAAACCGAGCTCAAATCGTGCGAAAATGGTTTTTTTTTTTATGATTGAAATTGGGGGCATAATTGAAACTAACGTTTCACATTGGGGGCACAACTGACACAAATGAAACGTTAAGGGCATAACTGAAAATCACCGCAAACGTTAGGGGCACGAAAGGGTGTTTTGCCTCGTTTTTTTATTGTGATTACAAGAAAAACAGAAGAAAAAAAAAAGAGATCATCATCTAACTTTTGAATAGTCAATGTCAACGAAGTTAACTGGAAAAATACCAGGAAATTAAAATAAGAGAATGGGAGTACATAAACCCAACTAATGAGGCACATCCTCCGAGAAACTGTCTTCG